>SZWC01004260.1:7954-22954 GCA_023375785.1 Penium margaritaceum
GGGGAGGGGAGCGAACAGAAAACGAGTTTCATACGGACCGAATTCCTCGATCTGTATCGAATTGGTGTAGTTTCTTCTTTTGTACTGCGTAGGACCTCGAATGCATTCTTGCAGAAGCCACTCCACCAAGGCATAGACACAACTAGGTCATGTAAAAAATCCCATCACGGGTTGAATTTATGGAACCGAGTGTTACGATTCTAAAGGTATAACAGGATGTAGCTGAAATTTTTCCAAACATTCTTATCCAATAGCATGTTTATAGAAAAATAAATCCATTTTAAGCTGAAGCTTCACATGATATCTCATAAGAATTTATGTGGTTTGTATCTACACTTAAAATTCAAGAACCTTCCTAGAAGTGATAATCAAAGCGAGGTTTCATTCTTCAGAAGTGTGTATAGGAAGGTTGGAAGAAACGTGTTTCGGAAGGTTCTCACCATCTTCCATTGCTCTGGAATGGCATGTTAGGATGTTTCTACTTAGCTTCTTGTGTGTGGGTAAGTATGGTATACAAAGATTGAGGAGTGTATGATTCTGGGGTGATTGGTCCTAAATGCCCTCTTTCCCCCTCCCCCTCCCCATCCTGTTAGGTAACCAAAGTCATAAGGGACATTCTGTGAAGTGACTGAAAAAACTGGACAACAGGCTAACGGGTCAGAAGGCCAGGAGAGAGGTGGCCAATCTCTCCTCTGAACCTCTGCCTAATCTGATTTGTCTTTTCCTCAATGATGCGGGTACCAATGAGAGATTATGAGCTGGCCACTGCGGACGTCCCACTTGTCCCAACCTAGCTGCAGTGTAGTGCCAAACATTTTGGTATTCCGAATGGCTCTGCGTAGTCAGCCGACGTGGTTCGCCGATCCGACCGAAGGTGAGTGAAAGAGGATGAGGACCTTGCACATGGAGCAACGATTTATGTCCTGGAGTTCTGATCAGACCCATCGACCTTCACCGGCGATCTCAGTCCGGTCAACAACAAAGGGAGGAGGACAGGATCTCGCCAAGGACATGCGAGGATTGTGCAATCTGTCACGAGCGCGTGAACTGAGTCAAACATTCCAGGACAGGACAGGACTGGGACCTCTTCCAAACAACAGTGTCACAGCACTTCACCAATACTCTTTAGCTTCGTTTGTGCTTGATGGTCAAGTATTTTGAGTGAATTGTGAAGCTTTGGATTCAGCTCCCTTTCCTCTTTGACTCGCAAACTGTGATTTGTAACTGTATGCTTGTAAGTAATGACTTGAAGTGAGAATCGTGAAGTGTGCCTTCACATCACTGTGGTTTGTGGTCAATTAAAGCTATGCGTTTTGTGTTGCTTTGGTGTCAGTTTGCTAACCTCAGGACCTGACGGCACTCAGTTGCATGCACTCTACAATGGCTGACAGCTACTTCTAGCTTCTCTTCCACCTTCCCGACCCTTTGGTGTTTACATGACCTTTCTTGTGGCAAGCTAGTAGGTAGTAAAGATGGTGCGAGGGAACAAACATGAGTGAGAGAGAGAATGAGTGGGAGAGAGGGAGACGCCATGGGTTCGGTCGCAAGCTCATTTAGAATCTAAGAAGCGATTGAGGTAAATTTGGGTAGAGCCTAGACTTAGACCGGTGATCAAGCCCCACCTCGTGCACCACACACGAGGTGTGGTCGTTGCCACCCCGTGGGTCGAGCCAGACCTTATCGGAATGGGCATAATAACCCTTCTACCCAATTCGCGAGGGGGTTGGTGACGCCCTACCCAACGAACAAATCATATTGACGCCATTCCCAATGACTTAATAATCAGGACTGCCCTGCCCACTCGCTTCACCATGCTCGATCAGCGGCATGCGCCACCGATCGAGCAAAGCGAGGTGGGGCATGTCCACCCCCTCGCGATTCTCACCCCCACGCGAGAATCGCGATCAAGCGAAAAGACCCATTTTTTAAACCAAGCGGAAACTCTTGTTCGTTTTCTCCAAGTACGCATACCCTTCTAGTTTTTGTTGGTTTGCGTGCATCTCTCATTGTACTCTGTTGTGTCCTCTCGGCTTGTGTACATTGGCGTGCAGATGACTGACGGCGAGACTTGACACCGTTGGAGTGTCGCTCGGCGGAGCCGACGCACGCTGAGGCCCACTCACCCTTCGCTGGAGCCTCCTCCCTCTGGCGATGCGCTCAGCTCCATCGGGAGGCCTCCTTGGTGGTCGGGCCGCCGGCGGTCACTACCACTGCAGATGCTGTCTGCATGCACCTAGCACTGTGTCTGGCTGTGGCATTGCGTCTGCAGCATCATGCGGTGCCTAGGGTCCATGTCTCCTGCTGTATGGCCCTGTTGGGCATCGTTCAGTGTCGTAGGCACTGCCTGGGTTCGGGCAGCCATAACTCCTTGCTGCTATTTTTCTAGCGGATTCTGACCGCACGACTGCGTTTGCAGCGTCGGTATTATGGTATGGTCCAGTTTTCAGGCAAAACGGACGACGCCCGGGTTTTGGGCTGTCGGGCGTCTGGCAGGGCTCACCGAGAAAACCATGCCTGCCAGAAAATAGGTCTAGCACTATTTTTTGATTGGCTGGTTAGCTGAGTAACAAGTTCTACACTAGTGGGGGGGAGCTAGAACTTGAAGGGGTCGCCCATTGTTACTCATTCTTCATTCCTAATCAGTCACTTTCAGTTTTCAGCTGCTTTCTGGCGCTAACACTGGCGCGCGCGTTTCTGAGTAACAAACCTAGAGCTTCCAGACTTAGACTCTGGAGCAGCAGACTGAGGGGGCAGCAGACTTAAGCAATGAGCGTGGAAGCCCGCACGCTGTATCAACAACGCTGCTGCCCCAACCTGCTGCCTAGGTTTTCTAGCTTGGTATCAGAGCCAGAGCGTAGCAGCAGCAGCAGAAGACTGGCGTACAGGTGCCAGACAATCCCAGCGGACCCCCATACGCGCCAGTGCAGGGGAAATGCTGCCGGATTTTTTCCGGCAGCATTGACCCCCCTGGTGGCGGCGTCAGATTTTTTCCCATGACCACTGGACTAGGGGAAATGCTGCCAAAATTTTTCGGCAGCGTTGACCCCCACGCGTGACGCGAGGAGGTGAGCGGCAGGCCGTGTCCAACACCTACGGGCGCCGACGCCCGCGGCAACGTCACCCAGGTGCAGTGACTGGCACCAGCACGCAACAGCAGCACTCTCCAGCAGCGGCAGCCGCAGGCAACGGCAGCGAGAAGTGGTAGCAGCAGCCAGTAGCAACTGCGTGCAGCAGCAGCAGCAGCAGGGAGAAGTAGCAGCTCGCAGCAGCCCGCATCAGCAGCAGCCCGCAGCAGCAGCTCGCAACAACAGCAGCCCGTAGCAACAGCTCACAGCAGTAGCAGCCTGCAACAGCAGCCCGTAGCAGCAGCGAGTAGCAGCAGCAGCAGCAAGCAGCAGTTGGAGCAGCGTGTAGCAGCAGCAGCAGGCGACAGCAGCCGCAGTAGCGAGCCGCAGCACTAGCCAATTGCAGCAGCAACTATAGCGAGCAGTTTCCAGCGACGGCTGCTGCTACTCGCTGCCCGCAGCGAGCGAGCAGCGAGCAACAGTTCGCTACTGCCAGCGATCAGCAGCACGCTGCCAGCGAGCAGCAGCTCGCTACGAGCGAGCAGTAGTCCGTTGCTCGCAGCTAACAACGGGCAGCTGTCCGCTGTGACAGATGAGAGAAGAAGAAGAAGAAAAAAAATCGCAAGAGAACAAAATCCCCCATCCCACCAGCTTCGCTGCCGCGGCTGCAACAGTTGCCTTTGCTGCTACAGCTGCCACAGCAGCCGTAGCAGCCCGCAGCAGTAGCAGTTGCTGCTACAACTACAGCCGTAGCAGCAGCAGTAATAGGAGCGGCTGTTGCAATAGCAGTAGCAGCAGCAGCAGCACCACCAACCACAGTAGCAGCACCAACAGCAGCACCAACAGTAGCAACAGCAGCAGCAACAACAGCAGCAGTGGCGGCCCCCACAACTGCCACTGCTGACATCAGCATCCCACTGCTGACGTCATCCAATCACAAAAAAAAAAGAAAAAACCAAAAAAAGGGGGCAAGGGAAGGGGAAAGTAAACCTAAGGGTGGGCAGGACGTGCACCGCCCTCAGCAGACGTCACTGCTGATGTCAGCACCACACAAAAAAAAAACAAAGGGACATCACACCATGGCTGGTAGCCCCACTTGGGAGGGGTCCTCCTCTGTTTGGAGGACCCCCACCCCCGCTTTCTTGCAGCGGCTGTAGCAGCAGCAACAGTAGTAGCAGCAGCAGCAGCAGCACCCGCAGCAGCAGCAGCAGCAGCAGGAGCAGCAGGAGCAGTAGGAGCAGCAGGAGCAGCAGCAACAGGAGCAGCAGTAGCATCAGAAGCAACAGCAGCAACAGCAAGAGCAGTAGCAACAGCAACAGCAGCAATGGCAGCAGCCCTCTGGCATCGTTGGCGACAACCCTGACCCCCTTCCTGCTCTTCAACAACAGCTTGCCGCCCTGACGCAGTAGCTCACGGCACTGTAGCCGTTGGTCTCTCAAACTGCCACCAGTGCGCCGCCATCCTTCACCCCTCCATGGCACGCCAACCTAGCTGTGTCTGTTGCCACGCACTACCTGGCGTAGTAGCAGACTCAGCGCTAGTGGCAGACAGTGACCGCCGTCCATGGCCCCACTTTGGGTGCCGGCCGCAGGCAAAGGGACTTTGAGACGCCGCCGCCGCCGCTTCAGGCCGGCGAGCAGTTCCGGAGCTGGGAGCTCAGTTCCGGATCTGGACGCAGGGTGAGGGCCTGTGGGCATACTACAGCCTGCCGTATGACGCCACTCTGGCCGACCAGTTATTTGATGCTGGTCGTGCCCCCCGCGCTCTAGTCCCGGTCGCCCCTTCGGCTTCCCGCCTCACCCTCGAGCCCTTCTTAGGCGACTTCACTGCTAGCGTCACACCAGACCCTGCAGCCGTGTGGCACGTCCTCACTCGTCCCCATTGCTTGTCAAGCGAGGCTGAGACCAGCCGCCTGCTACGGGAGTTCAACTCCCTGCACATGGGGGAGACCAAGACGGTCACCTCCTACTGGCAGCGGGTGGAGGACGTCCTCCATCGCCTCGGGACCACTGCCCCACCCCCCTCTGGCCGCGCTCCTCACCATCAAGCGCGGTGCCACCGAAGTGTACGCGGACGTCTTCGTCCATTACTCTCACGACGTCCTCTCCACCATGGCGGCCCAGGGCACCCTCATGCCTTGGGCATACGAGCTCTTCTTCCAGATTGAGAAAGCTCGTCTGCAGTCCCGCCTCCAGCGCACGGAGGCTCTCGCCTCCCCTGCCGTTGCCTCCGTGGCCGTCGCTTCCCCCGTCGCGGCCACCTCATCGTCATCGGGGAAGAAGAAGCGTCGGAACAAGAAAGGCAAGGGTCTGCAACAGCAGCAGCAACGACCGTCGACCGAGTCCAGTGGTGGAGCCTCGGTCTGCCAGAACTGTGGCCAGCCCGGGCACGGGTGGTACACGTGTCCTCTACCAACGGACGAGGCGCGCGTCATCACCACCATGCGTCACCAGCGGGAGCGCCGTCTCGCCTCTGCCGCCGTAGCTGTCGCCGACTCTGACACTTCGGCCTCATCCAGCAGCTCCACCACTCCGGTTGCTTTGCCATTCCAGCCGATACCAGCGCCGCAGTAGTCGGTGCCGGCAAATTCCTCCTTCTACCCGGGCTCCAATGCCATTACCCCGCACTCCATCTACACCCCCGGGTCGTCCTCCCGTGAGCGTCAGTTGGAGCAGTTCATCGCGTTCCAGCTCGCCCTGCCTCGCCCTCCTCCCTAGGGAAGTGCGAGTTGCATCTCTTCCTGCTCTCCTGTCCAGCCTTGCATGACTGAGACTGACCTACGGTCGTGTCCCGTTTCCTCATCTGTCTCGTTGTCTCCCATGGCCTCCGCTACCCCTTCCCATGACGACGTTGCATGGCTTGACGATTGGCAGTCTCGGTTTGCGCCTCCTTCCACCGCGTCCGTGTCCCTTGATTGCTGCCATGTGGCCGTTAGCGATCTGGCGACCCCGGTCCAGGACCCTGCCGAGACCTGGACCATCGACTCCAGGGCCACACATCACATGACGGCCTCTCGTGAGGCCTTTAGTATGCTCGGTCCTGTTGGCGATATCTCCGATGTCCGGACAGGCTCCGGACAGGTGTTGCCTGTCCGTGGTGTTGGAGTTGTTCGTTTCCGTGGTCCTTCCAGTGACGTCTTTCTGACCGATGTCCTCTTCGTCCCTGGTCTCGAGCTCAGCCTCCTGTCCGTCACTGCCCTTGACCGCATGAGCATGGACGTTGTGCACTCGTGTGGTGTTGGCACTATGTCGTTGCGTCCGTCTGGTCTTGTCGTACTACACGCCACTGCCCGTGGTAACCTGTGGCATGTACCTCGCCTCTCCTCCTCTCCTTCCGTCTCCTCTCCGTCGGCCGCCACAGGCCATGTGTTTGTCACCAGTACGCTTTCTCCTCAGTACACTCGCCTCTTGCATCGCCGCCTCTGCCACGTCCACTATGTCGTCGTAGGCAGCATGCTACGCACCAGCCGGCCTAGGGCCTTGACCCGGAGACTTGCCCCCTCCCGTGTCCCACTGAGTGCATTGATTGCGCTCAGGGGAAAATACACCGGTCCACGTACCCTTTGTCTTCCTCCCGTGCGTCCGCCCCTCTCGACCTTGTCCATTTCGACGTCATGGGCCCTCTCCCCACTGAGTCCGTTGGCGAGCACGGCGGCTATGTCCTCACCCTCACTGACGACTATTCTCGCTACCAGTGGGTCTTCTGCCTTCGACAGAAGAGCGATGTCACCCGAGCCATCCAGGACTGGCTTGTCCTCGCGGAGCGCGAGTGTGGCCGCTCTCTTTGCCGCTTTCACTCCCATTGCGGTGGTGAGTACATGGGTGAGGCCACGACCTTTCTCGCCTCCCGCGGGATCCACCATGAGACATCCGCGCCCTATACGCCCGCCCAGAACGGTGTCTCCGAGCGGTGGAACCGTACCATGGCCGACGCCGTCCGCACCATGCGGGTCGAGTCTGGTCTCTCCGATGGTTTTTATTTTGAACCCATGGCTTACATGACCTGGGTCTGGAACCGGATTCCCCACAGTCCCCTACCCCGCCAGTCCACGCCGTACCAGCATTGGTGCGGTCAGCGAGATGACCTCCGCCCGGCTCGCGTCTCGGGCTGCGTGGCCATTGTGTGGCTGCCCGCCCCGCAGCAGGGCGGCAAGCTCGCCCCCCGCAGACGTCCCTGCACCTTGCTTGGTGTCTCTCATCAGTCCAAGGCTTGGTGGTTCTTGGATCCCTCCTGTCACTGCATCGTCGAGTCCCAGGATGCCCTCTTTTTCAAGGACATGTTTCCTCGCGACCTCATTCGCTCCAGCTCGTCTGTATCTATCCCGTCGCGTGGGGGATTGGTGAGTCCGTCCACCGTCCTGCCGTTTCCGTGTAACACATCCCTTAGTCCCTCTGAGCCGGAAGCCCCAGTCGCGTCTGTTGGTCCCACCGAGCCGGCAGCCCCAGTCGCGTCTGCTGGTCCCTACGGGCTGGCAGCCCCAGTCGTGTCCACTGGTCTCTCTGAGCCGGTAGCCACAGTCGCCTCTGCTGGTCCCTCCGGGCTAGCAGCCCCAATCACGTCCGCTGGTCCATCCGGGCCGGCAGCCCCAGTCGTGTCCTCTGGTCCATCTGAGTCGGCAACCCCAGTCTCGTCCGCTGGTCCCTCCGGGCCAGCAGCCTCAGTTGCGTCCCCTGGTCCCTCCGGGCCGGGAGCCCCAGTCGCGCCCGCTGGTCCCTCCGGGCCGGCAGCCCCAGTCGCGTCCGCTGGTCCCTCCGGGCAGGCAGCTCCAGTCGCGTCCACAAAAACCCTCCAAGCCGGCAGCCCCAGTCGCATCCGTGGGTCCCTCCGGACTAGCAGCCCTAGTTGCGTCTGCTGGCCCCTGCAGGCCAGCAGCTCCCATCGCGCCCGCTGGCCTCTCAGGTCTAGCAGCCCCAGTCACATCCATCGGTCCCTCCAGGCCAGCAACCCCGTCCGCCTCCATTGGCTCGTCGGACTCAGTGCCATCGCCTGTCCTGCCACGCTACACACGTGGCCCAGGCAGAAGCCTCCGACCTAGACCGTCGGTGAGCGCGCAGACCGTCGCATCGCGCTTCGTGGCGCCTCGACCCCCCGTGGCCCCACATGTCTCCTCCACTCCCACGGTCGCGAGTGGGGATCCTGGCACCAAGGCCCTCGGCTTGACCACCTCGGCCATTATTGCAGACCTTCACCCCGGCTCCGCACTAGGCTACGCCATGCTTCATCACGAGCATCGGTACACTGTCGTTGCTGCACTCGCGCGCATCCCACCTGGGGCTCGAGATGCACACGCTCTCTCAGTCCGCTCCACAGCACGCCCGGAGTACCCAGCCACCCTGCGTGAGGTACGAGCCTCTCCTCAGGCCGCACACTGGGACGCTACCTTTGCCGATGACCTCGCCGCTATCCGACAGCACCATGTGTACAACCTCTTCGACCTTCCTCCAGGTCGGAAGGCCATCGGAGCCAAGTGGGTCTTTCGGCGCAAGTGGAAGCCCGACGGGTCCTTGGACAGGTACAAGGCCCGCCTTACAGCCAAGGGGTTTGTCCAGATTTCTGAGGTCGACTACGACCAGATCTTTGCCCCAGTTGGCTGGTTCTCCACTAGCCGGGTGCTCTTCAGCCTGGTCGCCCAGCATGGGTGGGAGCTGCATCAGATGGATGTGAGCAACGCTTTTCACCATGGTTCATTGGAGGGTGAGGAGCTCTACATGGTGCAGCCCCTAGGCTTCGAAGATGGCACCGGGAGAGTCTGGCGACTGCGTAAGGCCCTGTATGGCCTGAAGCAGTCGCCTCGGTGCTGGAACCAAGAAATCAACAGCACGCTCCTTCGTGGCAGACTCCCGCGCAGCACAGCTGACCCCGCACTGTTTTTCACTCCCACTAGACTTTTGTCATTGTTCTGGTTTACGTCGACGATCTCCTCATTGCGTCGCCAGACACAGCTTCCATCCAGTGTGTCAAGGACTTGCTACACGCCGCCTACCACATGAAGGATCTCGGATCTGCAAGAGTCTTCATGGGCATGGAGCTTGAGCATGATCGCTCCTAGGGCGTCCTACACATCCACCGGGCCGCCTATGTACAGATGCTGTCCACCCGCTTTGTACAGGACCTGCCACTCGTGCCAAGCACATCTTCACCCATGCCACCCGATGGTCAGGTGAAGCTGAAGAGTCCTGACCCAGCTATTGTGGGGGAGCCAGTTGACGTGACCACGTACCTGCGAGTCATCGGGTCACTGATATTCCTGGCGACGACGACGCGCCTAGACATCGCATTCACCGTCAACCTCCTGGTCCAGTTTTCTCAGGAGCCACGTCATCTCCACTACGAGGCCGCGATCCGAGTACTGCGCTATGTCGTCTCGACTCCTCGACGAGGTCTCATGTTCCGCCGTCAGCTGTCTGTTGTCGTGGTGGGCTACAACGACAGTGACTCGGCCGGCAGTCCGGACGGTAAGAGTCGCACTGGCTGGATCTTTCTGATTGGCGGCACAGCTGTGTCCTGGCTCAGTGGCAAGCACGGGTGCATTGCACACAGCACTGCTGAGGCTGAGTACGTTGCTCTTGGCTCAGGCGCATGCGAGAGTGTGTGGTGGCGTCATCTGTTGTCCGAGTTGCGAGAGTTTGTCGCATCCATCATGTTGCATTGTGACAATGAGAGTGCCATGGCCATCGCCGACAATGACGGCATGCATCACACATGCACAAAGCAAATCAACGTTGAGTATCACTATGTGCATTCGTTGTTACATGACGGCAGCATCAGCATTGTGTGGGTTGAGACAGCATGGCAGTTGGCTGACTTCTTCACCAAGGCACTGAAGCGCGACTCGTTAAAGAAAGCTGTGAGTTCAGTTGGTATGCGTCCGTGAGTCTCTCTGTCCCTGCTTGCGTTTCTGCTTGGCCTGGGGGAGTTTGGTCGTTGACTGTGTCTCTGCCCGCACATGTGCACTACGCCTGTGAGTCATGGGAGGGTGTTGGTTTTCGTGCACCTCTCATTGTACTCTGTTGTGTCCTCCCGGCTTGTGTACATCGGCGTGCAGATGACTGACGGTGAGACTTGACGCCGCTGGAGTGTCGCTCGGTGGAGCCGACGCACGCTGAGGCCCACTCACCCTTCGCTAGAGCCTCCTCCCTCTGGCGATGCGCTCAGCTCCATCGGCAGGCCTCCTTGGTGGTCGGGCCACCGGTGGTCACTGCCAGTGCAGATGCTGTCTGCATTCACCTAGCGTTGTGTCTGGCCGTGGCATTGCGTCTGCAGCATCATGCGGTACCTAGGGTCCATGTCTCCTGCTGTATTGCCCTGTTTGGCATCGTTCAGTGTCGTAGGCACTGACTGGGTTCGGACAGCCATAAGTCCTTGCTGCTATTTTTCTAGCTGATTCTGACCGCACGACTGCGTTTGTAGCATGTGTATTATGGTTTTCAGGCAAAACGGACGACGCCCGGGTTTTGGGCTGTCGGGCGTCTGGCAGGGCTCACCGAGAAAACCCTGCCTGCCAGAAAATAGGTCTACGACTATTTTCTGATTGGCTGGTTAGCTGAGTAACAAGTTCTACACTAGTGGAGGGGAGCTAGAACTTGAAGGTCTCTCCCATTGTTACTCATTCTTCATTCCTAATCAGTCACTTTCAGTTTTCAGCTGCTCTCTGGCGCTAACACTGGCGCGCGCGTTTCTGAGTAACAAACCCAGAGCTTCCAGACTTCGACTCTAGACCAGCAGACTGAGGGGGCAGCAGACTTAAGCAACGAGCGTGGAAGCCCGCACGCTACATCAACAACGCTATTGCCCCAACCTGCTGCCTAGGTTTTCTAGCTGTTTTAACATACAAATGATCATCAAACCACACCATGAATAACATTCGGGGTTTTAGGGGGTTAGTTTTGCGCGTGCTGGGCCCTAGAGGGCCCCAGCAGGTTCCCTTTCAATGCATGGGGAGTCTTAGACTCCCCATGCAAACCAAATGCAACCCGCCCTTGAACATTCAAAAATCCCTTGAACGAGGGGTTTGTGAATGTTAAAAGAAAATTGATATCAGCATGTCGACGTTGCATCATATGTAGCGTCGACATGTTGCGTTTTCTCGCTGTTCGTGGGTAAAATGTTAATATTCTCAGGTCAGTGGGTAGGGGAGTTTTATTCTTCCGAACGCCGGGTAATGTAGTTTTATTCTTCTGAACGCTGGGTAGGGCATACCCACAATGAAATTTCATGGATAGTCTCTACATGTACCCCATTAGAATAGAACCGAGAGCGGCTACTATTGGAAAATACAGGCGGCTTGACCCCAGCAGGATCAGCACCCTCTTACTAGCCAAGCAACCATAGAACCAACTAAACACACCACTGAAAAAGTGACTACCATACCTTAGTCACGGACGTGGAAGGCATTTGTTACGGTAGTGTCGAATGTACTTCTCATAGTGTACAGAGATATGACCAAAGCAATTTCCACTTGCATATCCACATGGGTGCCGGTTGCACCAAGGATGCTGGGTAAGTCATGTGTGCTTGGTTTTCGACAAAACAAGGATGTGAGTATCGTTCACACTAAACACACACACTCAATGGTGGAAGTTCCTGCACGAGGTTGATCATACATAATTGACAAGTGCTAGTTGTACTTGGAACAGGACCAACATAAAAAATGCAATCATAGCATTCACGCGAGTGCCGAACCCACAATTACCAAGAGTGATGAGTGCATGGCCGGCAAGTGTATTTATTAAAATGTTGACATGAGTGTCGAATGCACCGTTCTTATAATCACCAAATGCATGATTGATAAAGCTACATGTTACATTCTTGTCATGGGTGCCAAATACACCACCGATGCCAGTGTCAAACGCAATATGGTCATGAGTTTTGGTTGGACTAGCCATGTTAGTGACAATGGTACAACACATGTCATAAGATGCCGATTGCACCGATAACATTGGTGCCGATCACACCCTTTTGTATCAACGAGTAAAAATATCCAACTTGTTACCTAGCCATGCTAGCTTGTGATAAACCACTAAATTAAAGCATACGATCCATGCGCACAGTGGTTCCACATGCAATTGAGTTGAGCACGTTCTTCAAAGTGCCGGAAACACGACTTTTGATGTTCACAAGGCATCCCGACGAAGTCCACGATGGTCATACTATCAGAGTCTTTGAATCGGGAACCGATAGGTACGTCTAGAAAAAACCACATATGGTTGTGATAATGATATGCATGCCCGAACGACGTAACAAAAGCAGAGCAATCTCAGTCGTCGCCAACGATTATGACCATTTGAAGTTAGATTTTTGCCTCTGGCAACAACAGTATGAAAAGATACTTCCACAATTAGTACGAAAAAAATTAGAGGATAAATCACATGTATGACGAGGACGATTTCCTCAAAGATGGGCCATGGTAAAGGTGAACCAACTCCTCCCTATCCATAGATTGAACGTGCTACAAAAGCCTAGTCGGTCGAGCAACAGTTCCAAAACATGCACAGCTTGTATAGTCGCACGAGGTCAGCACACATGACAAAGTGCCAGAGGCAAACCCCTTCAATGGATCAAGGTATGCAAGTCATACCATTTTACTTTATTCATGTGAAACTGGATACGAGGAATGCATGGAAAATGTGCACGACATGCACAAAACCTCATCGACTAACTGTTGGTGCATCGACCACGACATCAAGTTATGGACAAGTTGAACAGACGAATGATTACATCTGTTTTGTGATATTCGATCAAGCTGACATTATTGGATGATGTTTTGGATAAAAATGGCCATTCCATTTCACCAAACAAGTGGTTTGGTAGGTGCATGACGTGTTCTACAACAATGAACAATGTTGATTGTTCATTGTTGTAGAACAACAATGAACAATCGCAATGAGATTGCGATTGTTCATCGCAATGAGATGAACAATCGCAATGAGATTGCGATAGCAATGAGAATTGCAACGAGAACATCTCATTGCACAACAATGTTTGAAGGAAAACATGATTGTTTAATGATTGAGCCCATGTCATCACTATGCCATGAGATCTTCAGCAGATCCGGTGTGGTAGCATGTCGACTTTAATCCCAGAGGACTGGCATCATGCTACCTCTAAACAGTGTGTACAATATGCATCAGTTCCTTTCGGAGAATCTATGCATCATTAGTCATGGCCTATACAAACATCAATCCGTGATTTAATTTGTCAAGACTGATAGCTTTAAATATATACTCAATGGAGAAATCATTGACACCCTATCACTCGGTGAATGATGCATATGAATCGTGGTACCTGACTAGTACCGACGATGAAAAGGTACATGAGTGTACCGACAACCTTGTTCAAAAGACACGGATGATCCTCAATGGGCATTGTAAATGCAAAAGAAAGGGGAAAAGACTCTTCTATCGGTCCTCAACGAGCCACAGTACTATGGTCGAAGTTAGTATGAGTCACTTTCTATTGTATGACGAGATCGACCAAATGTTGAAAGTGAACACAATTGAAGATGACACCTTCAGTCTATCATCACTCGATGAGTGAACATGTCGTGGACATTGACAGAAAAAAGTGTGTCAACCGATGTCCGTGACATGAGTTCATCCATAGAAAACGGGCGATACACCTTTCCACTATTGGAGTTCCAGACTACTATGACGCTCTCATAGTTTTCTACAAACCAACAACGACATAGTTGGGATCATGTCAAGGTCTAGGTTTTGTGCCCAAAGCTTATGACCATGGAGAAGACCTATTAGCCGATTATTTTATGCTAACAATGTATTTGCACACAGATTTTGGTGGTCCCACCGACCACATAACGAGTCATAATCATAATTGCGACAAAGTAATGACCATTTTGTCATAACCAGATGTTGATGTGAAAGGACTCCTCAAGATGGGCCTTGATAAAGAACATTTCTCATAAAAAACTTTTGATGTTTTGAGAAACGTCTCAAACTTGAGAGCATCGTGGCATGGTACACAAGTCGTGTACGTCATGCAATTTGAACATCGTGCGGATGGATTTCCGTCATGCCAAAGGTATGGTATAACACCGGCTTTACAACATGGATGTGTAAAATGAAGCCAACATCTGACTTGTTGGAACAAAACTAAACTCTTGAGAGAGATGAAAGTGACTAAACTCCCTTGGTTTGGGGGGATGGTTTGATTGATGTACATCGCCGAATGCAATACAATAGTTTTTGGATTTTGTTACGCCAGATTCACAATAGTAGTTGTTTTTTGGGTATCTTTGATGAGGGTGATCCCCTCTACGAGTGCCTCGGGTAAGACATATTGAAAACTACTCTATTGAGTGGAAGTACCGAATGTACACAATATAAGACATTGAAACAATACAAGTTGTTGCGAGTTGGAAAACATAATCCATTGACGGGTTCCTGAATGAAACCTAGGACATGATTACGTAAGAACAGAAAAATTGAGGGACCGGTCGTTCCAGGATCACCGGATGTGATTTCGAGGTGTTCGATCATAATCACATGGAATTGACACTCGAAAGGTGTCCTTCCCACTTATACCGCATTGATTATGATCATGGTACACCCGTTTGTGGATGCGATCCACGATCATTTATATCACTTACCCCACCTAACGTAGTTAAGCAATGTGATTTTGATAGGGACGTCAATGGTAGCCTACGGTACCCATTTCTGCAAGAAATGAGGGATGATGGTCAAGACAAAGATCATCTAGGTCAGAGCATTGTTGGTTATGATAATTAGACTTTGAAAACAATTGTGTGTGCTATATGACCAATGCCACCTCCTTCAAAGACTAGTGCAATATTTTGAACAGAAAAAATTGTGCTTAGCAACCATGTGTTAGGACCTTGGTGCCTCCCAACCCTAAGATGAAGCCAGCATGCGAAGTGCATGGGCTTAGTGTACCTTGGTTGAGTTCAATCAATGAACTC
>SZWC01004260.1:72422-98278 GCA_023375785.1 Penium margaritaceum
TCCCCCCCCCCCCTCCGCTCCCCATAAAACCACTAAGTGTATCGAGGAACTTAATCGAGGAGTGTATCGGGTAAACAAAGTTTTGTTGGACTTGTGTACCAGTTTTGTTGGTGCATACTGCACCTCCCTCCGAATAGACTAGTATGAAAGGGAAGGCTCCTCCATATGCACTTTCCAATGCACCACCTAATACACTTTTGAGTATGAGGGAGGGACAGACTCGAGTAGTATCACGTCGATGACATGAGCGTTAGTCAAAAGATGGAATCTTGAGATTTTACCAGCCCATTGAGTGTCGGACATTCCCGCACACATGTAAACCTTCCACATTATACCTGTACAGAATTAAGTACGATGTAGGTATGGACCCAATACAACACAAATAGCACAAAATGTACAACTTGCACAATGTATATACCATTTGAAGCAGAGATATCATCAATTGGTCTTCAGAAAGAATTAACGTCAAAGCAATATTTGTCAAATGAATCTTATTGTGAAGAAGGACCATGGAAATTCAGGTATGTATGTACACATAACTATGTATGGACTTCACTCTAAGAAGTAACTTCCAGGAAACATTGTCCATTTTCTATGTTTCTTTCATGCAAGGATCCTTGCCATGTATTTTTATCTCATACACACATTGGCAAGTGTGTTGTTTTGGGGTAATAGGGCATAAATGATCACAAAGGTCTAGATGTGCTAGTTACACACATGACACGTGGCGATGACCTCACCACATGCCCTGAGCGGACTCCAAATTTTTGGAGCCACTGTCGCGAGCACAATCTTCATGGCAACGGTAACCGGATCGCCAAAGGTAACCCGCACAAAGCTGATCGATGCCGAGAAGCTTGTGAAAGCTAAAAAATCACTCAAAGACCACGTCGACGTGTACGTGGACCACTCCCACGGGACGAGGGATGCGTTTGAGGAGAACCACCTGAACGTGGATCCCGGTGAGGAGCGTGTCGTCAAAGATGGAAAGGGCAAAGATGATTGCAGTCATTACCATCATCATGCAATGAAATCCAATTGATTGCTTGAGAGGGATACGGCAACCACCAGATCGCACGAAGCTACTGAAAGTAGCAAGGCTGTCAACAACATCAATGGTGTCAAAACCAGTCACACAGGAAGTCCTTGCAAGCACAAGAGGGACTATGCCGTAGTGAATGCAATTCACACATACCGTTGAAGGCTTGTTGAGTTGGCTGCTGGGGCGGCGAGACTACTCAATATCAACACCGACTATTGGTCCGACACCACCCGGAGGAGTGGGGAGGGACCTGCCTTCATATGATATGTCTACGATGGGAAAAAACCATGTCCACCTGAGCATTGTCACTGATAAAAGCTTTAACCACAAGGTTGTACTCCTTGGAAGCGTGTATGTAGCTCATATCCTCCTTTAGTATGTAAAGGTACATAGACGGTGCAAAGTCTTTGAGGCTATCGTTGATGCTCTAACAATATCAGAGTTGAAGTTTGTGTTCACGAACATACTGACTCATATTGATAAGAGCATCATGTTTCTTGACTGTGATCGCCAGGTGCAACGTCTGGTCACTCGTGGAGCAATCCACCGATCTGCCGACCTTGACAAGGAATTGCAAAGCGTGACATAGGTATGGATACAGAAAACTTGTAGCGTTTCATAGGTTTTGATGCAACTGCTTGTGGTAGCGAGGACCTACCTATCTCAATGACATCAGGACCGGTTATGAACACGTCATTCCTCCACTGCGTGGAGATCCTTCGGAAGGACGTGAAGCTGACTGATCGGTTGAATTGCATGGAGCATGTTGTGCATGTCCACAAGGCTCCCCACGATCAGTGGGACGACCTTGTCTGTGAACCGAGGGGCGCCCGGCGTGACGGTCACACGCCGAGCCCTTGGGATAAACCTCCCACCCTCGACCCCTTGGTGTGTGGGCCAGCCCTTGAGATGTTGCACGACCCTCTCCTAGCAGCAAGACCGCTGCTAGTGACCGAGGTTCCCGCCGTGCGACTCTCCCGGCGACGTTTTCTCCAAGATGCGTTGCGGAAGACTTGTAGGATCGAATGGACGTGTACAAGGTGATGCTCGGAGAACAAGGAGAGTTGGGTAAGGAATGAATCCTTAGACTTGATAGATCAGTACAAGACAATGTACAGAGTCTCTGGGTATGATTGGCATGCCTAGAACACCCCTAGGCTTCCTTATGTACCAGCCCCTATGAGCTAGCCGAAAGCTAATCAGCGCTTCGAAGTCCTCTATCGAGCCGCAATCATGCAAATAACACATGCATCATGTAGTACGCGTCACGAGCTTTCCAACGCACCAAAGAACGCCTCAATCCGTGAAGAAACGGCTAAGTTATGGCCGTTTGAGTGCTCCACGCGTGACGGCCGCTGGCAGCACCGCCAGCGGTGGTCACGGCCGCCTGAAGTGCCCTTGCTTGCGAATGCAGCTCCAGCCGCCATCCCGAAGCGCCCATGGACCCCAATGAACCTTGCCTCATTGGCTAAGCGTCCATCCAGGGGCGCTTCGGCTGCAGTGGGCGAGAAAGTCGCTCCGCCGTGCTCGGGGTCGAACCGGTACGTCTCCTGTTTTCTGGAGGTGTGCCTCCCACTTTTGCACGGCCGTATCTTTCTCGTCCCTGCACCAAATGACCCGGTTCTTGGGTCGATTTCGCACGGTTTTTCACATAGAATACAATGGAAACATCAAAGCATGCATCTGACCTCAGCATGATGACGTAATCCCCGCCTCGACCGGCGGCTCCCATAACATTGTCACAATGCAACTTGAGGACAAACCCTCTAAGTATGTGGTCAAGCAGTGAGATGCGCAACATCTATACCTAGAGTTGTAGTCCATTCCATGGGAGACTTTGTGTGTCATCATGCACAATATTTGTACTCTGTGTATGGAGGCACAACACACCTTGTATAAGATCAAGGACTTCAGGCAGCTAAGTAGCTCACTTGAGGCCTAATTAAGCGAGTTCTTTGCACTAACGGAGGAAGCTAAAAGCTTCACAGAGTAAAATGGGACCCATACCTTCAATTACCCAGAGTGCTTGCTGCTAGAGTACTTACATGATGGGTTTCTTGGCAAGAAGCTGACGGAAAAGACCACCAAGATGACAACGGGTCAAGCTTGGAGAAGCTCGTGGGTGTTGCACAACTACATGAGTGAAGTGTATTCCGCAAACACGAAGCACTACTTAGATGCATTGCTAAATGCACGTGCACATAATGTCACAACATGCACATGGATGTTGTTGGGGCTAGAGGGACATGCGGGTATCGAGGCAGGGTTAAGGGTTAGCAGCCTACAGATCATCTAGTCAAGAAGACTGGTTGGCACAAGGTCGCTAATCACAAGCATGTATGTGATAATGACAAGCTACAGGCAGCACGTGAGCGTTGCAACACAGCCTTTTGTGATGTATCGGTCACAAATTTATGCAGTTTACCGATTTTAGACTCAATGTCCTGAGGTTGGTGGTGGACAAGGAGCCGCGATGTTGGCTGTAGTCGTAGTACCCTCTGGGGATGGTAAAGCAAGAGGTTGCGGACAAGGCCATGGACAGGGCCATGGCCGTGGCAATGGGTCTGGCCATAGAAACAAATAAGGTCATGGTGCGGATTTTTCCCACCCCCGACGAATGTTAGTCGGGACAACTCTGAGATAACAGTGGATTATGAGTGTGGGTCAATGTTTTCAGACGAGGATGTAAAATAATTCGAATTTTGTATGAGTCAGATATCTCGGTTGTTTTCTCTCCTCTTGTTGAACCTCACTCCATACTTGATAACTGACATTACCCACTACATCTTGCATCTCTGGACAAGATGCATAATCAAACACGCTTCGCGGTGGTGACAAACTTGTGTGACATAGTGTTTGAAGCAAATGTCCTTAGAGCAATGATCTCAATCATGTTTGCAATACCTTCAGTAAAAAAAATCTGACCTATTCAAGTTTTAAGCCTAGAAGGTGTTAGATGTAAACTCGAGTGAGTCAGCCATGAGATTTGTGGTTTCCACCGTATCGGTTCCGTGTCTACCACTAACTCTACTTAATGTTTCAAGCCTGTTATCTCACAAGAGTGGAGGAAACATGGTGATCCATTTTGGAGAACACCTAGTTGGTGCTCACATGAATATACAGGATGATATTGGAGAGGTTGGTTCCTTTGTTAGCCATAGTTTTATCTATTAGGTGGGCCTGAAGTACAACACATCAAATGGCACAGTTGTCAGTTGCCACCATACGGTACCCATAATTGGTACCTAAAAAGCAAACATTTGCATGCAAGGGTACGCATAAAGTGTCACGTCGAAAGTACTCAACCTTCTTGACCCATTCAATGTGGTGTTATGCAATCCTTGGTTCTGCAAAAGCAAGGCTTTGATGTGGTTTCAATCAAAGGATTGCATCCTTTGAAAGGGAATTTGGTACTTAACGTTGGTCCCAAGTACAGATCTAGCACCGATCCGACTAAAAGTCCATGCCAATTGATCCATGATGCAGGTTGTTGATACTTCTTTCTTAAGCTACAGAAAGTTGAGGATGACGTGAAGGAAGACATGCCATAAGAGGCCAACCCTCAAACCCATTTGCATTCCCGCATGAATTCCAAGACCCACCAGCTAGGCTTCCGCTAGAACAATAGATGGGCCACACGATTTTACTACAACCAGTGGGGTATACTTTGTTCAGATGCATGTATCGCCTTTGTTCGGCTGAAAGGCAAGAGGTCGAGCGCCAAATCAAAGAGTAACCTGCAAAAGGGTGGATCGAGCCAAGTTGCTTGTCACACAGTATACAGATCCTTTTGGTGAACAAAAAGGGTGGTGGATGGTGTTTTATGCATGTGCGTGGACTCTCGGGAGCTAAAAAACCTAACGTTCAAAGATTCATTCCTCTTCCTACGGATTAGAGATTTGTTTGATCAACTCCAAGGGGAAAAAGTTTTTATCTCCTTGGACTTGTCTCAATGGTACCATCAAACATGCATCATGGAAGATGATGTGCCCAAAACAACATTTCTAACATACGTGGAAGACTATCAATTGTGGGTTTTATAATTCATGCCAACAAACACCCCAGAAATTTTCTAAGGAGAAATAAATAGAAAGTTCAATAAAAACTTGGTTAGTTTGTCTTTGTTTACCTGGACAACATTATGGTCTTCTCCAAATAATTAGAAGAGCACATAGAATAAGCGTGCAAACTTATCACAATCCTGAAAGATTAAACGTTTTATATAAAATCGAGCAAAGTGGAAGTTTACACGAGATGAGCTCAAATACCTTGGGCATATAGTCAGCAAGGATGATCCATGCCAATCCATGAAAGGTCCTAGGTGCGGTGGATTGGCCACGCTAAGAAAACAATTGGGAGGTAAGGTCTTTCCTCAGCCTTTTAAACTTTTTTTGGCAGTTGATGCAGGGACATTTGATCCCGGTAGCACCGCTAACCGGGTTTATTATTGAAGACGTGCATTGAGAAGGGAAGTTTGACTGGATAAACGCTTCCATCAAAGTCAAATAGCTTCTTTTCACAGTCCATAGCTTCGCTCTTCTAAATATATCACAACCGTGGGAAGTGCGATGTGATGCATTAATAGTATAATAGTCCTCATGCATAATGGTCACCCCGTTGCGTATGAGAGCCAAAAGCTCATCTCCATTGAGATGTGTTATATGAACCGGGAAAAATAGCTTCTTGCGGTGGTACTCTTCCAAGATGTGGCGTTCCTATCTGAAGGATGTCGAGAGGGGCGTGACAGTCACGATGGATGCCAATCCATTGGTGGTTTTTCAAATGGTACCGAACATGTGAAGACAACAGGCACGTAGGAGCAAATATCTAATTTGACTCTCATTCATGTGGGAATAGCGTCTAGGAAGTACCAACATGGCCAATCCACTAAGACGAGAGCCTGTGGGAAGTAAAGCAATCACCGAGGTCGGTCAAGGGGTCTGGTCTAAAAATTCCAGACCCCTTGCACCCTTGCGATAACCACCTCAAGATAACATCCACTAAAACGGTTTTGCAAACAAGACGTAGATGGGATAATGTATGGTTTCTAAATTTCAAGACTCTTAGAATGCTGACAAGTACGGATTGGTGGAAGCTATGGGAATCTTCTGACATGGAGAACAAGTCATTGCGCCGGACTTGGAAGACCTTTGTGTGAAGATCGTCTCCCAGTTCCACAACCAGTTGGTTGCAAGTCATGTGGGACCTCGAAAGATATTATAGGCACTCTTAGACAACTATTGGTGGCCAGGATGTAGTGTAGATGTTTGTAAGTATTGCATGACATGCGATCCAAGTCTTCAGAACAAGGTTACCAATAAGACGCCCGCTAGAATTCTCCAACAATTTCCCATCCTTGAGACTCCACAGAAGTACGTCGGCAATTGAATTTGTTACTGGTCTTCCAGACAGGTTTGTGGCCACGATGCATTTCTAGTGGTTGTGGATCTCCATACCAAGATGATGCATTTCATCCGTACAAGCACTGACGTGGATTGAAATGAGGCTGCTTGTCTTATCAACAAGAGTGTTGTGAAGTACCATGACTTGTCATTGCATATTATCTACGAGTGAGATGGAAAACCCGCTAGTATATTCTGAGAAAATATGCATATTTTCTTTGGCAAAAAGTCTTAAATATTGGCAGCATTTTTTCCTCAAACCGACAGACAAACAAAGCGCATGAATTATATTCTAGAGAACATGTTTTTCATGTTCATGGACCCTACGTTGAAGAACTAGGAGAATTTCCCAGCACCAGTAGAGTTTGCGGTGAACAACTCGATGAATGATTCCAACCTCTTTATGCCATTTGTGGCATCCAATGGTGCCATATGTATTGGTGAAGAGCGAGAGTAGACAAGGAAAAGATCCTTCTGCTCAAGTTTTTGGTGAGTGCATAGACTCCTTGTTACATGAGGTGAAGATTCGCCTTAAAGCGACATGACAATGACAAAGGACATATGCCAATAATAGTCATTGTGAAGTCTCACTTGACCACGACAACAAGGTGTTGCTTAACACTAGGAACCTTCAGCTGAACTCGCTAAGGGTGCAAAAATTTCTATCACATTGGATAAGAGCATTTTCCATCGTTCCTTGCATTAGACAAGAGGCACACCGGTTTTTCCTTCATCAAGTATGAAGATACATGATGTGTTGCATATGAGCATGCCTCCATACACGGAAGAAGGAACTGGTGAGCCACCAATGGTAGTCCTTTGCCAATACGAGGACCTTTGCATGGTTGAGCATGAAGAGCGCACACTTTGTTTGCAGGTTGTTAGGGAATATCCCATTCATAGGGTCGGCTATGGACCTGAACATAACTCACGTGAGCCTGAACCTTGGTTTCCCAACGGGGGTGGATAATGAGCACTAGATCGAGCTGACACCTCGCATAAATCGATGCATGACCCGGGACACCACCTAAATGCGGAAATAGTGAACAACATTCTTGTTGGTTAACATTTACGTATAGCAAGCATAGAAGGTTAGGACGTCCAACATGGTTGTTGCGTAGACGCTCTTGCTTAAAGGGGGGAGGTTGCTGGCCTTGGTGACCGACAAGGTGCAATTTAGGTCCAAGTGACGCAAATGTTTCCATGTCAGCTAGTGATTGGAATTATTAGTTTTCTATCACAATATTGGTGACCCACTTTCTGGAACTCTTACTTGTTGTTCACAAACCAGGAAGGCTCATAAGAAGTGAGGATGAATGTAGCAAGAGGGCCGGTTTGGCCTTGCCTCCTCACCAAAGTGAGGGGTGGTTGGACAACACCCCTTGCAACAGTGAGGACTGGCCGGTGGCCCACTCTTTGCTGGTTGCCAGCTAGCTGGCCACCTAACGGCTGGACGGCCGACAGTAGGTCAGGTGATCAGCCAGCAGCTGGTTGGCCACCTGTTTGCCGCCAGTTGAGCTGGTCGCTTGATCGGCGGCCAAGAGGCTGCGAGGCCTTGGGGTAGGAGGCTTGTGGCCTCCTACCCTAACTTTCACTCACCCTCCCGGTTCGCGAGAGCAAGCAGGGGTGAGGCATAGAGGAACAGCAAGAGCGAGTTGCATGTGGTAGAATTTAGAATAAAATCGTCTATCATACCTCACATGCGACGATTTTGTGCCGACACGTCAAAAGCAAAACTCGAACTTGATGAGGACAAACTTCAAGTGTGGAAACCCAAAAGACTTATGTGATCTCATCAGTTTCAGGTAATACCTCCCGTCCTTGGTCTCCAAAACAACAGGACAAGGAAAAAAACAGAAATACGCCTCAAGGGATTCGTAATCTTTGATTCTTCATGCATGGGTTGTTGATTGCGATTGCCTGCGGAGTGACGCGGAGGGGAAAACCCAACGAGTGAGCTTTGGACGCCATTCTCCCAACTCTGACAACGAATTCCTTACAAGAGCCGGAGACTTGACATGTAAGAAAGCTATAAACTTTACACAAAAGGTACTCATACAAGCAAACATCAATAAGTTAACAAAAAGTGGGGAAAAAATGAATACCAAATTCTGGACTTCTAGTTTCATTGTGAAAGATTATACAAAACATTTGGACCCAAATTAACACTTATCATCTTTAAAATGTGACCACATGAATTTTATGGCATGTGAAACAACCGTGATCTTGAAAGTTTGAGTACTTATAAGGTTGGCATGTGATGTGTGATAAAGATCATGCAGTAGATTTGTAATGCTTAATTATAAAATTTTCTTACATGAAATTATGCCAAACAAAGCAACATACACTAAATGTACACTCACACTTCTTGAATAAAAAATGGAATTTAAATTTGAGTGTTTAACATAAAAATTCCCATTTATGAAAGTGTATGAAAATGACAGAATTTTGTAGCATTCATCTTCTTGATTATGCGACTTGTCCCTACTCCTGTTACGTACCAAACACACACGAGTCCCTAATCTTTCCGAGTGGACATTTCTGTTACTACACAAATAGCCCATCCGGTCGCGAGACCGTGATATTCACTCCGACGGTCGAGGACAAACCGACCAACTGCCCCCGCCCTCAATGAATCTTCACGAACCTTTTGACAACTTTGACCACTCTCGTGAATCTACGACAAAAGTATCACAACCTTTTGGTCGATTTCTCGTCTCACCGAGACGAGTCTAGATTTTTAAAGATGTATCTCATATCTTCACCATTGATTCTAGAAGATCCCCGATTTCTTGGCGGACCTTCTCGAATCCGACCACTCATGACGCGATCCCGCACGCGTCGCTCGGCATCTACCCAACGACCCTGACTATGCCTCATTCGTAACGCGACACTTGTATATATGTGTTTGATCATTTCGGCATTTATCATCGAAGTACACTTGTCGCTAATAATAAATTGCTTAATTGTCCCAAATTCTAAATTGTGTTCTACCTCGCAACTTCTACGTGTTCACCATCTATACTCCGTTCGACATAACATCAGAGTGCAACGGTGTTGGAGAGGCATCCGACTACTTTACCTATCTGGAGGACTACCTTGCACAAGCTGTCAGCGCATCTCGCACGTCAAGATTATGCAAACTTCGCGACTACGACGTGAGACAAGCGAGCGCAACCAACAACCAGTAGCAGGTCTTTGGCGATGACTTCGGTTATGGAGGGGCAGAACGTGCTGATGCAGACAAACCCTGAAATGACAGCAAATGTAAGCGTGGCTGGCTGTGCGGTAGCTGGATCAAACCCCGTGGTTTCAACAACCAATCTGGTCGCGGACCCAATGGCGGTAAACACGATGTCCCCACCAACAACCTCAACAATGACAGTAGGGACGACACTCGACACTGGATGACACACGCGGATCAACAAGAAACTGGCTAACCGGATCTCTGCGCACGAGGGGATCAACGACCATCTGCTTCAATAGCTCACCGTCGCAATGGAGGCTCTTCGCAATGCAAGTGCACGAGAAGTGGTGCTCGTCGAGAGAAAGTCCCAACTTTCGAGCAAACCCAAAATTCATCCGGCTCCACCAAAACCATTGGATCCTGCAAACTCAATAGGACCGACGGTTCAGATGTGGCTCATGAGTTTGGAGGTGTACTTCACAGCTGCTGGGGTCAACGATGATCAAAAGAAAGTTGACCTCGCGGCCTTGCTTTTGCATGGCACAGTGCTAAGTTGGTGGTCTGACCTAAAGACTATCTAACGGTAGCAGGAGACCGGCGGATCATCATCAACGGCCAACCGCACTCGTCTCATATCGACGATAGCAGGCGTTCTACCCTTGGAACAGACTAACTCATAATGGCAAGACGGGCTGACGCCACCGACCGACTGGAACAAATTCTCGCGCACAATGCTTGCATGCTTTGGACGAGTGAATGAAAATTCTGACACACAATACATGCTCTTGCGTCTCTGTCGACAATCCAAGCGTGGCAGAGAACATGCGGAGATTTCGCGAGATCATCACCGGAGTAGATATCGCCCCGACGAGCACTGTTTTCACTACAACAACGACCTCAAGCGAGATATATGGCACAAAATTACCATTTTTGGCATCCAAAATGACTTACCGCAAATGATCGCGGTAGCCGAAAGAATCGACAGCGCCGACTACAACACTCGGATCTAGGAATCCCATGGCTGGCAACCTACTAACCATAATTATCGTGGAAACTAAAAAAGTCACCCAGGGGATTCCTCGACTCTGATGATAGTGGACATCGTCGACTAGAGAGAAACACGCACCTAATGCAACTAAAAAAAGTAAGGCACATTGCTCGCAACTGTCAGAGAAAGTAGCAGGCCAAAAATGGGGGGATGTCGTCGAAAAATGAGTCAAGAAACGGCAAAGGGAAGGAGTAAAAGGCGCAACTCTTGTCGGTGAGGAGCGATCCGCACCAAACGATTGCCCATCCGTTCTGCCTATATCGCCGCAGAGGGTTTATGAGATTGCAAAGTTTGACGAGGGGTACGAGGAAGACCAACCGTCAATACTGCTAAGAGTTTAGTCTCTGAGATGCAAGAGTCGTAGAACGGTACCAACACTATTGGATGGAGGGGCTTCACACAACTCCGTGAGCAAGGACATGGTCCGTAAACTGGGTTTGCAGACCAAACCAGGGGTGTTTGAAGGAAAAACCGTGGAGATGAGATTGCAAATACGGAGACTCCGAGAACCGCTAGGACTACAAGTGGGAGATCTACATGATGTAATGGTCTGGAGGTCTTCTCTAATGAGCAATCACAAAATCATCATCGGTCAAGATTTCATGTACCGACATAATCCACAGGTCAACAGGGACAACATCGATGTCTACATGGAGATCATGTAGACAAGGCACCAAACAACAACCTTTGCATGTGGGACGGAAGCCGACAGTGGAATCAACAGAGGTGGAAGCAGTAGAGGAAGTTGCGGTAGCCGAAAAGTGACAACCTATGTAGCCGATACCACTCAACGTGGCCAATTACTGCATACGACAAGGAGCTTGTGCATGGCTTGTACACCTGGAGCCAATAGAATAGGCGGAAGTGACAGCAGCTGACTCATCATCCTCATCGACCTCATGAACCCCATGAGCCTCATTGGCATCCACAAATTTCACGATGGTATTCGAAGAGTTTGCACGACTCATCCAGGAGTTTACGAACGTCTTCCGAGACAAATTTCCGAGAACCCTACCTCCTCAATGAGACGTCGACCATTGCATCGAACTAAAGTCGGGCAGTAGACCTACTATTCAAGGGGCCTATCGGATACGCTATCACGAGCTGACCGAGCTGAAGAAAGAAACTCGACAAAATGCTCGGTCAAGGGTTCATCTGTCCATCCACATCACCATATGTCGTACCAGGAACATTCTTCAAAAATAAAAGTGGCAAAATGAGGATGTGCGTTGACAGTCGGGCATTGAACGACGCTACCTTCAACAAATGCTACCCTCTTCTCCAAGTTGATGAGCTTTTTGACCAACTTTGAGGAGCTCGAATGTTCAGGAAAATAGATCCGTGCAGCAGATATCACCAAATACGCGTAGCAGACGCCGACATGAAGAAGATGGTGTCCCAAACTCGCTACAAGAATTTTGAGTTCACGGCAATGTCGTTTGGACTGACGAATGCCACAGCAATGTTCATGGTGGTATGACCAACATTTTTTTCCCATACCTCGATGATTTTGTCATGGTGTACCTTGAAGGCATTCTGGTGTA
This sequence comes from Penium margaritaceum, assembly GCA_023375785.1. Lineage (NCBI taxonomy): Eukaryota > Viridiplantae > Streptophyta > Zygnematophyceae > Desmidiales > Peniaceae > Penium > Penium margaritaceum. The sequence goes on from SZWC01004260.1 coordinate 84,646, forward strand.
GAGCCGCATCGCGGAGGAGCATGATGGAAATCTTCGAAAAGTCCTCGAAGTTTGACAAAGAGAGAATTTTTGGAAAACTCTCAAAATGTGACTTTGGTCGTCGTTTGATCGAGGTTCTGGGCCACCTCATCAACAGGGGACGGATCACCATGGATCCAAAAAAGGTTGCAGCAGTTGTTGATTGGCCGACGCCGACCAACGTTTGATAAATTCAAGTATTCCTCGGCTTCTATGATTATTACCGGTGCTTCATACAGGATGATGCCCAAGTGTTGGCACCTCCTTTTGACCTCACTGGAAAAGAAAACGAGTGGCGATGAGGAAATAGGAAACAAGCATTCACCACTTTGTGGAATGCTCTAATCTTAGCACTGGCCCTACGATTAGCCGATCTGATGGTCAACTACGTCATGGCTACAGATGCTTCAGACCAAGCCATTGGCGTAGTCCTCCTGCAAGACCATAGCAACGGCAAACACTTGGTCGCCTACACGTCTCAAGAACTGCGAGGACCAAAACTCAACTACGTCATACACGAGAAAGAAATAATGGCAATCATACATGCATTCAAGACATGATGGTGTCACCTAGAGTGCTGCCGATGCATCCTGCGCACAGACCACCATGCATTGAAATATTTGAATACACAACTGAACCTCAATCAACATCAAACCTGATGGATGGAGTTCATTGAACCCGGGTTTGACTACGATATCGAGTACCGGCCAGGAAAAATCAACCTGGCGGATGCACTCAGCCGCCAACTAGATGTAATGGCTGAGGTGGCAATGGTACAACTGCAACAAGACCCATATCTCGAGCGGTTGTTTGCACGAGGCTACGACCAGCACGGCGGATTCGACAAAACAAAATTCTGGTATGATGCACCCTATTAGTGACGGTGATTCACTTGCCATGTGGCCGTCCCCCCGAACAACAATCTTTGCCAAATTGTACTCAAAGAATGCCACAACACAGGACCGGGTGGACACTTTGGATAGGAAAAAACGCTGAAGAAGCTGACGAAGATTACCAGACCGCGATAAAACTGGCTGGTGAATCAACCGTCCCTGTCTCTTGTGATGGTTCTCGGCATGCCATGTAGCCGCACCATGTTGTTTAGAAACAGCCGTACTCTCCCCTTGGCAGTGATGGTTCTTGTTGGAATGAAGTGGGATGCCATAATGTCGACAACCACGAGGATTGCGTCATATCCCTCGGGTGTAACTGGAAACCCGGGATGGAGTCCATGGAGATGTCAGCCCACAGATCTTTTGGAATAGGGAGCAGTTGTAGGAGTCTGAGTGGTCGCGTGTAGCGGGATTTTTATCGTTGACATGTGTCGCATGATTTGCAAAAGCTGGCCACGTCGGATTGCATCTTGTCCCACCAATAGTGATTGCATTACCAGACTGCGATATTCACTCCGATGGTCGAGGACAAACCAGCCAACTGCCCCCATCCTCAGTGAATGTTCCCGAACCTTTTGAAAAATTCGACCACTCTTGCGAATCTACGACAAAATATCACAAACTTCCGGTCAACTTCTTGTTGCACCAAGACAAATCGGGATTCATAAAGATGCATCTCGCATCTTCACCGACAATTCTCGAAGACCCCTGATTTCTCGGCGGACCTTCTTGGATCCAACCACTCACGACGCGACCCTGCACACGTCGCTCGCGATCAACCCAATGACCCCGACTATGCCTCATCCATAAATTGACACTTTTATATATATGTTCGGTCATCTCGACACTTGTCATTGAAGTAAACTTACCGCTAATGATGAATTGCTCAAGTGTCCCAAATTCTAAATTGTATTCTTCCTCGCAACTTCTACCTGATCACCATCTATGCTCCATTCAGCATAACAACTCCCATGACCTGTGCACATGGACACCCTTTGTACAAGGGAACATACTCGTAGATATTTTAAAGCCTCAAAATTAAGCATGTCACTTGGATGCAACGTTTTGAAGCATCGAGAAAAAAACTCACACGTCTCTGAGATTTCATTTCCAAAGAATCTCTCACTCTGGTTAAAAATCTAAAAGATTGTCCAATTGTTTATTCATGTAATCAGATGTTGAATGCATAAGGTTGCATTTTTATTATTGGAAGGAGTGGAGGCTTGCACCTTTTCATTGTCAATGACCTTACTTTATGACATCGTTAGGGAGGTCAAGGCCTCAGAGCTTGAGCACCTTCCTTCTAAGAATGTTCCACCTGGCTCTCACCCAGCATTGGTACACCCTGGGTATTTATTGAGGAGCACTCCACCACCAGGTGGAGCACACAACAAAATGAGCAGTTTCACCGCGTCGCTGTCACTACGGCCACCACAACACCTCCCTCCTCTTCAGTTGCAGCCTCATCCTCACGCCTGCCTCTTTGTCCTACATACTTGCTTCCTCCCTGGTCACTCAAAGGGGCTGCAGAGGGTATGGGAAGGGAAAGGGCGGTCAATCTTGTGGGGGGTCATGTGGTGGGCAAGGTGGGCACGGGAAAAGGCAAGGGCTCCAACAGCACCTCTTACACCTCTCCTAACACTTTGATGTGCTAAAACTGTGGCTCTACCCGTCACTCTTCCAGAACGTATTCCACACCTCCTGATGATGTACACTTGACATCTATGATGCGGGTACAGTGAGTGTGTTCCTTTGGCAGAAATGGTGGCACATCTTGTGCATCCACCTCCACTGCTCCACTCCAGGAAGCAGTGGAGGTGGATGCACAAGATGTGCCTCAACTCATCCACCTCCACCTATGCAGCAGATTTCAACACCACCGTAGCTTCCTTCCCGCCGCCCTCTCCCTTGGGGTGGCATCCAGTGTTTGGCGGACCTGCCTTCTATGATCCCCCTTCTGGTACTTACACTCCACTGGCATGGATCTCGCCGAGCTCCTCCCAGCAACGCTCGTCGTCGAAGATCATCATCACACCTGGCCCTCCTGAGAACTATCGTCAACTGGACCCTGCGCTCTCCCACCTCGTTGATCAGCTTCACCTTTGTGATCAGGGAGTTGAGAGTACGCGTACACATGTGAGGTCACTTGCATGTTAGTCTAAAGGGGTCCTCCGTGGTTCAGCATCTGGTAGTGTTCATGGATGTTCCCCTATTGAGGTTTTGTAGACTAAGATCTGGCATTCTGTCCGTTTGCCTTATTTTCTTGCCAATGTTTTTCAGTACCTCCAACCACGCTCCGCTACCATTGCTGTCAGTCGTGTTCCAGCATCTGTGTAAATTTTGGGTGGCTTTTTGATTCCTGACTCCAGGACCACCCACCACATGATGTCCACTCGCTTGTCGTTTGTCTCGTTGGATCATGTTGGCGTAGTCCATTTTTGGCGTCCTGGCTCTGGCCAATTTCTTCTAGTACAGGGTGTTGGTGTTGTCCGGTTTGTTGGTCCTTGGGGGGAGCTCTTTTTGCCGGACGTTATGTATGTGCCCTCTCTTTAGCTGTGTCTGCTCTCGGTTGCGAATCTCGATGACCACGGCAGGGACTTCTCCTCTAGCCGTGACATTACCACATCCTTCTTTGTGACAAACATTGTGATTTTTTGTTTTTTGTGCCCTCCTTTGCACGATCCTCTTCCATGTCTGCACTTGTCCATGTTGTTAGCTCCCTTTCCTTGGTGCATGCACAACTGTTGCATCACTTTCTGTGTCACATCCATACTGCTGGGATTGATAGCTTGGTTCACCATCAGCCTGCCTATGGCTTCGATGCCCCCAATTTCCCTGCTCCTTGCTCCGTGGAGTGCCTCAACTGCAACCAAGGAAAAATGCACCTCTCTCCCTTCTCCACAATGGACACTCGTACTGTTCACCACTTTCATCTCTTGCATGCTAACGTCCTGGGTCCTCTCGTCCAAGACACCTTGAGGGGGTTGGTCGCTACGTCTTTTGCCTCAGTGATGACTATTTATGCATGTGTTGGGTATTTTCTCTTCGACAAAAGAGTGACGATTGTTCCATCCTTGAGTCCTGACTTCCTGGTGCTTAGGCTGAACTTGATTGCAATCGCCATCTACATGCACTGTTGTATCATGGTGGTGAGTTCATGGGACCCACTACTCACTTCTTGTCCTCTCATGGGATGTGTATGGAGCCCTCAACCACTTACACACCTCAGAAATGGGTGCCTCAGAGAGTTGGAATCACACCCTTGCTGACGGTGTCTGCACTCTCCTCACTCTCTATGACCTTCCTCCTCTTTTTTCCTTTGAGGCCACGTCTTACATGACTTGGGTCAAGAAACATGTTTCTCACGGTCCCCTTCCTTGTCACTTCACTCGATTTGAGTGTTGGTTTGGTCAATGGTTGGTCGATAGGCTGATTTGCGTCTTGATCATGTCTGGGGCTATGTTGCTACCGTCTGGCTTCCTAAGGACCTTTGTGACAATAAGCTTAGTCCTTGTGCTGACCTCTGTACCCTCCTTGGTGCCTCTGCCATGTCCAATGCTTGGCAATTTGGGGACACTGATTGGTCATGTGTCATCAAGTCACAAGACACGATGTCCTTTGAGGACGTCTTTCTGTGCGACTTGTCTCATGGCATCCCACCTTCTCTGTCCTCGCTAGGTCGGCTTGGGGAGTAGGTCTATCCCAGCCTGTGGTCTCAGGAGCTCGTCTCCTTCCTCTTCTGTCACAGTTCCCTCTGCTGGTCCTCTATCCTCTCCACAGTCATCACCGATTGTATCCACTCACACTAATTCTCTAAGTATGGCCTTCCCATCCATTGTCATGACTGCTTCCTCCCTAGAGTCATATCCAGTCTCATCATCCTCTAAACCTTTCTTTCTTGAGTCAAAATCTATGCCTGTCAGTACCCCAACACATTCTTATCATAATTCATCTTCCACTCTCGTGTCACAGACCAATGCTGATGTCGATGTTCGAGTGTAATGACCTGAGTCAAAGGTCCCAGTTTTTTTACCCTAAGCTATACATGCACACCAGGAGGCTTCGCTCTCTCCCCCAACAGTCCGTCTCAAAGTCCTCTCAACCCTTTCAACGCCACACACGTACGAGTACATTATCATCTATGGCTGGGCCTTTGGCCAGACCCATGGTCTCGATGTATTTGGCCTTGCAATCAATGTTGTCCATCCTAGCTCAGTGGTAGGATACACATTCATTGTACATGAGTTCCATAGTGCTCTTGACGCATCTGTCGTAGGCGATGTCGCTGAATGATTTGGAGCAAGTGGATTTCCAACACTCCCACCAAAGCCTGCCATTTTCCGGCAAGCTTGTGAGGAAGCTGATGCTGACCTCTAGGAAAAGGCCATGCAAGAGGAGTTGAGTTCTCTCAAGAATCATGGTATCTTTGAGCTTGTAGATCTCCCAGCGAGCGGCAAAGCTGTCAATTTGTTTTGGGTTCTTTGACGTAAGCTAAAGCTTGATGACAAGACCGACCGATATAATCCTCGACTTACGGCAAAAGGGTTCTCTTCGACTATTGGGATTGACTTCGATGAGACGTTTGCTCCAGTCAAGCAATGCCACTGCATGTGTACGTCTGAGCTTGGTTGCATAACATGACTGGAAAATGGAGTAAATGAACATCAACAATGTATTTTTGCATGGATTCCTCAACAAGGAGATTTACTTGATACAGCCACCTGGTTTCACTGATGGCACAAACCAGGTCTGGCGACAACAACAGGTCTTGTATGGAATCAAGCAGTCGTCACGTTGCTGGAACATGGATATCTCCTCCACTCTTGAGAGAGGTGGCCATAACCGCAACACTACTAACCCAACAATCTTTCTGAGTGCTTTGTCATAGCCCTTTGTAGCCATCATCGTTTACGTTGATGATCTGCTGATTGCCTCTTCAAGCCTCGTCGTCCAGTCGGTCAAGGACCTCCTCCCGTCCACATTTAAGATTAAGGTGTTAGGCCTTGCTGGAGTCTTTCTTAGGAAGGAGCTGGAAAGTGATCGCCAGTTTCGCACTCTGCATGTGCATCAAGCTGCTTTTATTCGTAGTCTGGGAGAGCGCTTTGTCTCCTTGTTGGCCAACATCTCCATTTCTTCCAATCTGATGATCCCATTGGGTAAGCGCATGCTTAAGTCTTCTAATCCATCAAATTTGGAGGAGATTGCCGATGTCGTCAATTACCTCAGTGTGATTGGATCTCTCATAAACCTTGCCATGAGCACGCGGGCAGATGTTGCCTTCTTGGTCAAGTTCTTGGCCTAGTTCTCTTGGTAGCCACGTTGGAGACATCTTGAGGCTGCCTTGCGTGTTGTCCGTTGTACAATCTCTACAGTATGTATAGGGATGTGCTATTGTGCACAGTCCCTTGTGGTAGTTGACGGCTACACTGACAATGACGAGGCATTTTTCATAGATGAACACAATCGTAGATGATACATTTTTCTTGTTGGTGGGACTAATCTCTCTTGGAAGAGTGGAAAACAGGGATGTGGTGGGCCAGTTCGTGTGAGGTGGAGTACTTGGCACTTGGCACAGGTACATGTAAGAGAGAGTGGCCTTTTCACTTGCTGCAATAGTTGCATTTTCCTCATCCCCTTCATTACTTTGCATTATGACAATTAGAGCATCGGTGAGTATGAAGACATGCAACATTCTCACATGAAGCACATGAATATTGAGCATCACTTTGTACGGGAGTGCATTGCTGCTGGAAACATTCAGCCTTTGTGAGTTGATAATCGTCAGCAGCGTGAAGACTTTCTGATTAGAGCTCTTACCATCGGCATGTCCAAGGGGGCTTTGTATGCAATTGATTGGTTGCACTCTCATGATACCCCTGATTGATGTGCTGGTACCTCTTACTCGCTTGTGAGTTGTTGTCTCTTTGCGGCGTGGGCATGCATCATGCTTACTCTCGTGTTTATGTGGACTACTTTTCAGTGGGTCATGGAGGAGTGTTGTTAGCAGGGTGTAAGACACACAAGTGACTTCTTGAATCTATCCACACACACACACACACACACACACACACATACACACACACACACACACACACACACACACACACACACACACACACACACACACACACACACACACAATCATTGTAGGTCATTAAATTGAAGTGAAGCTCTCGAGTGTAGCATTGGCACACACACGATGGAATTTTTACTACAGGCAACTCAATCAAGTGCAAGAGTGGCGCCAATAGCATCCAACCTAGACGTGCTTGAGAGCTTAATCATTGTGATCAGTATAAAATGCTTGGTATTTGTTTAGCATAACACAGATCAAAACATGGCAGGGGGCATGCACCCATTTACGCTTGTGGTTGATGCCGTTGACTGTTATTTTTGTCATGCATCCTTAGAACAGGTGATTAATTAGGTGATGTTGGGTTGCTGGTCCTTCGGGACCACGCGACAGGATTATTCCTATTTTTGAGAAACCATCGGCGGCATGTTGCCGACCGGTCAGGTTCAATCCCGGGAAGGCATCTGATCCCCATGTCGCGTCTCTCGTGTGGGTGGCCTGGTCAACCGACAGTGATCTCCTTGTTGTCATGTTACACACATACTCATTTCTGCTTCCTAGCTATGTATTTTATAAAAGGCCGAGCCCGTTTGCTCTATTTCATGGCTGTGCATGTCCGTTCCCTTTAGTGCATGCCACACCCTATGCCCTGGCTTACTTCAGTACCCACAATGGTGACCACCCTGTTGGTATGAGAGCCCTTTCAGTCTGAACATACCACTCAGGCGTGTCCATGCAGGTGCAGATCCAAGAAGCAGACCCAGAGCAACGTCAGATGGTGATCCACCCATCAGTAGCTGCAAGATAGTTACTACAATGTCCCGAAGACTTGCTAGGACACTCTGTAATATTTCTGTAGTGTGAAGAGTTTTCTCGGTAGGTTGGACTTGAGCCTAATTGCATGTTTTTGTATTGTGTTTCCTTCGGTCAAAGCTAGAACCATGTATGTGTACATCCATTGCGTTTAGCTTGAAACTCTGTATCCATAGGTTCAGACAATTCTGCACTCGGATTTGTGTTACGGTCAAAACAATGATTTCAGGCCCGGATTTTGGACAGGTTGACCTTGTTGTGTGCATCACCTGTCAAGCGCTACAACGGGTACTTATGTTGTGAGCTTGTAAGTTATCTTTCTCTGCACGTTGAAGCTATTGAAGCTTATGAGACTGTGCGCGTCTCTCCCCGCAAAATCCTTGTTTTTGTACCGTCCTTGCATGTTGGTGTGTGAGCTGACTAGCATAAATTTCCATGTATGTGACAGTATAGCTAAAAGGCTTCCATGAATCTTCTTATGGTATCAAGGTAGTGAGACCCTACTCACTAGCTGCACACCAAAGAATCAACACCGGCATGAGTAGTGAGAGTCACTTTTGTAGCCATGGTCTTTACAAGTTGCACCACGTCTTACTGACCTGATGGAGTAGACAGTAGGAGCAGAGACATTGCTGCGATATTAGTACTAGCAACATCACCATGGAACCGAAATGAGGAGGTGATGGCACCGGCAGCAGCAGTGGAAGTTATCACAACTTCCATAAAATTACTAGCATGAGAGCGGGGCTATAATAGTGTAGCAGCACCTGCAGCTAGAGCAATAGAGTAGCAGCAGTGCAAAGCATCAGCAGTAGAAACTAAAACAACGGTTCGGCAGTGTGGCAGCATGGCAACAGCAATGTGGCAGTGTCACTAGTGTGGCAGCGCACTAGCAGTAGTAATAACTGTGGCAAAAATACTAGCGATGGCAACAGTAGAAAAGCAACAGCAGCACGGTAGAGATAAACAAGAACCAAGAAGTAGTAGTGCAGCCGCAACGCTATCAATAACAACATAGGAGCATAAAGAGAACGAGAAACTGTAGTAGTAGGATAACACTAGTAGCAGCAATAGTAGTGGCTTTGTAGCTACATTGCGATGTTGCGCAGGACAGCCGCTGTAATTAGTCTTGGGATTGCAGGGTAGGGAACTCAAAAGGACAAGGAAGAGTGGAGAGACCCCTGTACCAAGTCTGCCATGGATGAATCTCGTGGCACTTGTCAGAATCTTGTATTTGGAACCAAGATAAACATGAGTCTAGGGTTACGCGAGTCTAAGAGCCGATAAGCATGCAACTCACTTGTACATCATGCACACGAGGTCACGCCGCCACCCGGTGGTCAAGCCCTATCGTGAATTTTTACCAATGTGAAAACCAAGGATGACATAGTGGACCACTAAGGATCATCATCCACAAATATCAAGTAGCCACCCTAGAACCCACTTGCAGGTTTGGAGACAGACCAGGGCATCCCAAAACATTCAAAGTCAAGCCCCCATCATGAGAAAAGCCAAAAAGTCAAGAGAATAGTCATGGAAACATCTTGTGATCCCAAGCAACCTTATGAGAGAGTGAAACTGCTGCCTGGAGAGATGGCTTCAAAATTGTGGAATTCCAGTATTTAGAGGCAAATCTGCAGGCGCAGCCATGTCACTCACGACAGGAGAGGAGGAGATAGAGAGTGACAAGCGCCGAAGAGGCGCTGTGGATGTGAGGAGGTTAGGAAGAGAAGGACAATTGTCCGATGCGGCCCGAGTAGAGGGTGCACCAGATGACACACCAGACATAGGTGGGACAGACCCTCCTCCAAGCCGAGAGAACCGGGCTAGAGAGGACAAAGAGGCAAGTCGCGCTCGAACGCACGAAGAAAAGAGCATCACACATAGGTGGGACAGACCCTCCTCCAAGCTGAGAGAACCGGGCTAGAGAGGACAAAGAGGCAAGTCGCGCTCGAACGCACAAAGGAAAGAGCATCACGAGAATCAATCACATGAAGAAAACTAGGATCCCAAAAGCATCCAGCTTTGGAGAATGAAGAGACCCTAAAAAATACACGGAAGCGTTCGCAAGAAGAAAGCTCGCCCTTACCAAAATCATCGGACAGCAAGACACAAAAATAGAGATCCAAACATGAGCGAGTTTAAGGTCAGTGCGACACTCATTACAACTTTCAAAGAGGATGACATAACAAGGGAGAGGATCATGGAGAACAGGGTTCCACACCCAAGTCATGTACAACATGACCTCAAAGGCAAAGGAGGACTGACTAGAGGTAGAGAGAAGAGAGGAGGACCATCAACAAGAGTATGGTTCTAGCACTCACAGATCCCGTTTTATTGGGGTATGTAGGGAGCAGAGAGCTCCATGCACACACCATGAGATTCCAGGAGACGGGAGCTGGGATAAAAAAAACTCACCACCACGGTCGCATCAAAAGACGCAGAATTGGCGCTAGCAGGTGTGTACAGTTTGAGGCAGCCAAGTCTCAAGGACGTCGGTAACATTACTTTCATGACGCACAACAATGACCCAACAATAGCAAGAGAAATCGTAGTTGAGAAAAAACATCAAAATCCAATGCAACCAAAAAAGTCCTCAAGAAGGGGACCCATGACATCAACATAAACCAGGTCAAGAGGATGGGTTGTCATAGACTATGCACTGCTGAATGGAGAGTGGAACATTTTTCCTTGAGTGCAGTCAGGGCAATCAGTTGAGTGAGGTAGAGGGAATGTGGAAGAGTCAAGGCTAGTTGCATTCTGGGTACATTAGGGACGAGCCATGGCTGTAGCATGAATCTATTACATGCAGTAATGTAAGCGATTAATGTGCTGAGGTGACAAGGAGGGGCCAACGTGAACAAGAACAGAGACAAAAAAAACTAGGGACGATACAAAGGAACACAAAAGAGTCGATAAAAGCAGAGACCATGGAGGACAACCAGACCAGAGGAATGAATGGAATGGTACTAACATCCTAGTTAGACGCAAATTCCATGCCCGCATTGCCAAGGGTGGTCACAGACAGCAAGATGGCCTCCAAGTCGAGCATGCAAAACCCATTGAGAAGAAATAGGTCCCCACCATGACCAGCAAAGCGAAAAATGCCAACACCATAAATAGGGAGAAGAGTACCACAACCAGTACGAAGAAAGTGCATGAAGCTGAGAGGGTCAAAGGAGTGACAAGATATCACATGGTGGGTGGTCCACAACTCAATGCTCCAGAAGCCACCAAAGACACAAGCAGAAGGAAGGATAAGGCATAACTCTATAGTGCATGATGGTGGAATGGGCGCAGAGGGAGACATGCTAATGATATTGGGAAAATTGAGAGATTGGCAATCCTTGATCCATGGATGATCATGAAGCAATGCTTTCTATATTTCCCCAGATGAAGTGTCTAGAAGGGCTCAATTGGACTCATAGATTAAGCTACGTGCCATTGCACTCTCACCTTGCACTTAACAGAAAAAAGCAAATCTCAGGAAGGTGATTCTCCAGAGCACGCTTGTCACTTGCTCACTAAGCTAGCAACATGGCAATAGTGGATAGTGGGATGGAACCAACGGTGCAACTTATAAGGCTAGCATGACAATCCACGCTAAGATAGCAACGGGCAGGCATAGGGAGCCGGTCATTGTAGCGCCCTCAACTCTAGAAGTCACTCATGGAATGAGGATACCAATGCTTGCATGGTGTGTTAGAGTGCGTGCCTCTCTAGAAAGTTTGAAGAAGGCGGCAGCCGAGGACGCTCAGATGGTGTTAAGTGTGCTAGCAACTGGGTCGGCTCTAGTGGCAATAGTTATGGCCACCGTAGACTAGGCCACTATGATGTGGACAACAATGTTCACCACTCCTACATCAAGGATGCAGAGTGAAGCTGCTGCCTCAAGGGTTGTAGTAGTGGTACGGCCTATGGCAGTGCTGGTGGGAGCCGTGCTAGCGCTGGCTGTGGCAGAGAAGGTGGCAGCTACACCGGTAGCGGCTTCAAGGATGGCCCCAACAAGACAAACTGGACCGGTGTGAGAGGGTAGTGCTGGATGGAGAGTGCAGACAAAGCGGTCACGACACCATCAGGATTTGCCTTTGGACCAGGATATTGCATGTATAGAGGTGGAAAGGAAGGTTGTTGATGATTTACACATACTCATCAATTTCATGCTTCCTTTCTTCTTCTAGGCATATGATTTCCTCACGCGAGTAGTCTGATAAGAGTATGTAAAAACACAACAAAATCTCTAGAAAGTTATTGGGTGACAGCCCAGCAATCTGATTTTGACCACTCATGCGTGCTCTCTTGTTGTAGTGCAAGGTGCGTCCAACTTATTGTCGTACTATCCTTCAGAAGATGGAGAGGCTAGGGTGGCTTGTGCAAGAAAGATGGTGGTCAGAGCTGCTGTTGGATGGGTCGTAGTTGTGGACGAGACAACTTCTTCACAAGTAAGGCACAGAGGCCTTTGAAGAGGATCAACAGATACAAGAGTTGTTACAACGATAGTCATGGGAGCGGCCACAGTGCTTGTGGCAAAGAGGCCTCAATTCCGACCTACACAGGTCATAGTCACCACAGGACGTGCGGGTGCAGAGAGTGGAGATAACAACAAGGTCACACAAAAGCCCTTGCGGAAGATTGGCAGCTGCAGCACTTTGTGCAACGGTACCGGTGGAGGCTCTGATGAGAGGGCATGAGGCAAAGTGGTCACAAGTCACAGTTTGCCTCAAATTTGTGGGATTGTGAAGATCGAAGGCAGCAACAAGGCTGTAGGTGGCAGGGAGGTTTCAGTCCGTAGGTATATAGGTCGATGTTGCCACATGATGTGTGGTTGCAAAGAGCAGATGTAGCAACAAGGCCACAGAGAAGTCCTTGCCGAAGATTGGCAGCTGTATGAATAACTATAGTGGAATCGGTGGAGACTATGATGAGACCACACATGGCAAAGAGGCCATGGGTCACAGTCCACCTTTGGATGTTGGGCTTTGAAAAGAGTGGAGCTTAGTAGAATTTGAAGTTGTGAGGTTGCGGAGCTGAGCACAGTGCGGGCTGGCGGAACCAAGCAAGGTACGGGAAGAAGTGCACCGAGTTAAATGTGAGGGTAGGTCTGGCGGGGGAGGGAATGATCCCATCACAAAGTCCACAAGTATGAGAATCAATGATGATGCAATGGAGGGGGAAGCTCTCCTTCCTCCGAGACTAGTAGGTAGTCTCAGGAGTGAAAGTTAGGGACTTGGAAGGACAAGGAAGCCTGGAGAGACTCAAACGTCAACAACTCCATGCATGAAGCTATTGATACGTGTTAGAATCTTACACATAGTACCAAGGAGACATGAATTTATCGTCGTAAGGGTCTAAGGGCCAGTGAGTGTGCACCTCGCTTGTGCATCATGTACACAAAGTCACAAAGTCACCTGGGGGTTGAGCTCGACCATTTGGCTTCAAAGCCGAGGATGACAACTCACTAATGCACAAACCAAGGCTGGCATGGTGGTCTCCTAAGGATCAGCACCTAATAATATTACGCAGCTACTCCACAATTACATGCAATTTTGGAAACATACCAGAGCATCCTAAAGTGTCCGTGGTCAAGCTTTCGACACGAGGAAAGCCAAACAGTCATGAGAATAGCCATGAGAACATCATGTAATCCCAGGCAACATCTAGCATCCTGAGAGAGTGGAACTGCCGTCCAGAGAGGCTGGCTTCAAAAGTGTGGAACTCTAGTCTTGAGTGGTAAATATCCAAACAGAGCCATGTCACTCAGTCCCTTGTACGCGTGTGTGTGTGTGTGTGTGTGTGTGTGTGTGTATGTGTGTGTGTGTGTGTGTGTGTGTGTGTG
>SZWC01004260.1:98408-110542 GCA_023375785.1 Penium margaritaceum
GTGTGTGTGTGTGTGTGTGTGTGTGTGTGTGTGTATGTGTGTGTGTGTATGTGTATGAGTGTGTGTGTATGTGTGTGTGTGTGTGTGTGTGTGTGTGTGTATGTGTGTGTGTGTATGTGTGCATGTGAGGCAAAACAAGAGGGAATTTCATATATGAAGGGCCATGGATGGAGCACCACCACTACTAGTGGCATGAGATGTGACTGTCATTGTAGCTACACAGCAACAGCCGTAGTAGTAGTATGTGAATGTAACAGCCACATCTGTTGTTGCAAGAGAGGGTGACAAGGTCAGCCCACCCATTTGCGCACAAAACTACTCTGAAGCCGTGAAAAAAAAAGGGACACAAGGTTGCTTCCAATGGCGGGTGGGCAGGTTCCAACCCTATTAACGTCAGCATTTTGTCACCACATCCCTACCGACGTGACCAGAGTAACTACTGATGTCATCGCTAACAGTGTTCCATTTCAACGAATATGGTATCCCATCCCATACTAAACGGTGCACATCACTCCATGCACTCACAAGGGAAAGGAGCCGGAGGGCCCTTCAACAATCTCCGCATTAGGCATGAGTCCATGACCGTAGGCGAGTGATGGCATGTACCGTTTGAAGGACGAGGTTTTCTGTTAACATCAGGCCGAAACATATTCAGTTCACAAGATCTAAGAATTTTCACAGGGGTCGTGAAAGGTTTCCCAAGAGATTCTTGGTGGAGTCGATGGAGGTTCACCATGAAGGTGAAAATCAACCTGTAACAATTCAACAAGACAATAACACCCTTTTGAGCAAGATGACAGAGGATGCGAAGGAGACAACTATTCGTCCACATACAATTGAGGTTGCAGCTGCACCATTCGCCGTGAAGCCTGCCACTACGATTGCCTGGTTTGCGTAGAAGGAATTCTGAATTGCTTGCTCCCGATCCTCTATTGTCGAAGTCTTCGTCGGTTTAGCAATGCTCGTCATAGGTTGCGCTTCCTCCTTTCACCGCCGTCATCTTGGGGTCTACAAAATTTTTGAGGTGCGTTTGAATCTTGTTTCCGGTTTTACGCCTAAGAGAAAAGTTCTTAATTTTTCCTTCAGTGCTGCTGAGCCTCAATACCAAGTGCTATGTTGAGTGGAACGTAAGTGGTTTGTAAATGGAAAGAGCACGACACAGGAGGATTCGAGATGTCAAGTTAATTGAATACATTTTCCTATGTAGTAATTGTAATTCGATGAAAAGAATCAAAACTTTCTAGTGGATATGTAAAATAGTTGAAACAAGAATGAGGCATAGTCAAGATCTTGAGCGCTCGAGCCGAGTGGTGCACGCCATGTCTTGCCATTCGAGGTTGCTTCGTGAAACCTCGCCTGAAAAATTTGGAGTTAAAAACTTTTTGGATCTTGTTTTCATAAAAGGTTAGCGTCCTTGAAAACCTGACTGAATAGTGTCTACAGATTGATACGGTTTATGATAATTATGTAGACACTTATGGAATGTGGTTAAACGTGTCACAACCTTTTGTTGTGTTTTGTGATGTTCCCGTTGACCTATACAGCTTACTGTGACCACTCGGCCATGTCCATGCTCGTGCAGATCCCTGATACGGACCCGAACGGTACCAGTGCGTTGTCTGGTGGTGGAATAGGGTTTGGAGCTGACCGACGACCATCCTAGAGCTTTGGCAGTTGCCAGGGACCTCCTGCAGTTTTCTTGCAGCACATAGGAGTTTATCGGTGGACTGGCCGTGGGCACGATTTGCATGTTTTTGCATTGTGTGTCCACTGTTTGATGCCGGATGAACGCGTGACCAGTCGTAGTGTTCAGCTTTTGATTCTGCACGTGTAGGTTTAGACGGCATAGCGTTCTGACATGTCTACGCAAAGTTACGGCCAAAACAGTGGTTTTGGGCCATTTTTAGGACAGACCTTGTGCTGCCGCAAGCGATACCCGCCGTGCGCCACGGCAGGTACTTATGCCATGGACCTGTCGTTTGTTACTTCTCTCTGCAAATGCTCTTGAAGTATTCTGAAACTTTGCCTTGTGTCTCCTAGCCAGACCCTTGTCGTTGTGTGTACGACTTGTGACTGTCGTCACCGTCTGACCAGGCACTGACGCCTAGTCAGCGACTGTGTCGCTAGGACGCTTTCACGCATCTTCTCATGCTATCAGAGCGGTGAGACAGTTCTCGCCGAGCTGCGTAGCAGGGACACAATAGAGCAGCAGCAATGAGCGTCACTGCTGCAGCCGATCCACAGGGACCCGTAGCTCGTGACATCACGTGACTACCGGCGACGTCACCCCCCTTCAGCACGTGAGAGTGCATCAGCAGCAGCCGCTAGCAATAGCAGGCGACAGCTGCAACAGGCGGCAGCTGCTAGCAGCTGCTGGCATTGGCGCTAGCAGCGACGGCAACAGGTCGTAGCCGCAGCAGGCGGTGGCAGGTAGCAGCAGCAGCAGCGCACGGTAGTAGCAGTGCAAAATAGCAGCAGTGTGTAGCAAGAGCAGCGCGCAACAGCGGTGCACAGTGGTGGCGGTGGCTGTGATGGGTAGCGAAAGCAGCAAGCAGTAGCACGCAACAGTGGCAGCATTGAGCAACAGCAAGCACCAGCAGCAGCATCGCGATAGCGGCAATGCGCAGCAGCAACATCGCGCAAGTAGAGCAGCACGCAACAGCGCTATAGCGTTGTAGCAGCACGCAGCTGCTGCAACAGCTGCGCAAGTAGCTGTGCGGCTGCTCCTACAGGTGCAGGCATAGCAAGGGCAGAAGCCGAGCAGAAGCTCCTACGGAGCTTTTGTGCAGCTTCCGCGCGGCTGTCGCGGAGCAGCCGTCCAACAACCGCGTGGGTTGTCAACAAAAAAACCGTGCTGACATCAGCATTTTCCTTGCTGATGTCATCAGGTCCTTGCTGACATCAGCAAACCCCTGCTGATATCACAACCTGCCTTAGTCAAAATTTGGGGTCGGAAAGTAAAAACTTGCCAGTGTTTCAATTCCTCGAGAACTGCTGACGGTTCTTAAATCCGACCAGTTTGACGTCCCTGTCCATACTGAGCGCTGACATGGATCCGACCGGTGACAAGGGTAAAGGACCATCAGATCCCTCCTCCTCCTCAGGGGTCATGAGCCCACGCTTGCAGGCCATTGCGGATCTGCGGAGTCAGCAAGATGAGATACGCCGTGAGAAGCAGCAACAGACTGACGCCATCCGTGCGCTCACTGATCTTATTCGTGGTCAGTCCACTACCCCACAGCAGACATCCGGGGGAGTCGGCGGTGCCATACCTTCTGCACAACAGTCAGTAGTTACACCGAGGAGAGCAATAGGATAAGACCCGCCACTTTTTGATCCTTCCGATGAGGACCCTGACATGCCAGGGATGGATGATGACACCCATGAGAGCGAGATTCACATGTTCAGGAGCATCTCCGCCAGCTTCAGACGCGTTCCGGTTCGCTGTTCCTGGATATCCGACCCTCGCCTGATCCTTACTTCGGTGACTTTCTTCGCCCCGGTGTCTTCCCCATCCCTCATTCCTCCCAACCTGTGGTTGCTCTCCCCACGGAGTGGCAACTCAAGGACTTTGAGACAGCGCCCCCACACTATGTCAGCGAGGACGGCGTTGACTGCTGGGAGACTCTCTTCCAGGTCTGGGCCACTTCAGAGGGGATATGGCCCTCCTATCACAGTCCATACCAGGTTGCAGACTACACTCAGGTTCTGACAGTGGCTCGGGCGATGCAAGGACTCCTTTACGCCATGTCGCAAAAGACTGTCGTGGAATTTTGCCCTTTCTTTGGAGAGGCGGGCACAAGCGTGGGTGATGATCCACATGGGGGCTGGGGCCTGTCAATGTCTTTGCTTGCTACAGAGACGCACGCCACCCGCGCGGCTCACATTCGCACTTTCCACTCCCTTCGTCAGGGACCTACCGAGTTCGCAGCTGATTACTAGCGGCTACCCCGACTCCGATGCAGGGTGTCGCAGCCGCAGCACAGGAGAAGAAAGGTAAGAAGAAGCATGGTTCAGGCCAGTAGCAGTCGCAACAGCAGTAGTCATTGAGCGGTAGCAGTGAACGTACTGTCCAAAACTACAACTGTGGAGGTACTCAACGCTACACCGAGTGCCAGAAGCCACTTGACTGGGCGCGGATCACCCGCGGTCTTCAGGCTACACACGTGCAGCGGGCTGCATCAAGAGGTACAACCTCCGGTCACACGACAACCACGACTGCAGCAGTTCCCTCTTACTCACATGCGAGCACTGGCGACCCAGACCCGTGTGACTGCACCATCGCCAAACTCCGTCACCTTCAGGCGCTTCGCTTTCAGGGAGGTGCGAGTATGTTGTCAGAGCCGAGTGGTTCACAGACTGTTTGTTCGTCTGCTCTCGTCGCTCGTGATGACTCGTGTGGGGGGACACAGCTGGCATGTGATGACGATGGGCCTGACATTACCGATTGGATTCATGAGTCACACCTATGTGCCCTTTGTCGTTCCTCCTCACCTATTGCTCAGTGCTCGTCTGAGGCCGAGTGTTCCATTTCCTGCTGTACAATGACGTCCTCTAGTCGTGATCCCGGTGGCACTTACATCATCAATTCTGGTGCCACCCATCACATGACCTATCATCGTAGTGACTTCGTTGTTCTCGGTCCTGTTGCATCTGTTTGCTCCGTTTACACAGGCTCTGGTCAGTCCTTGCCAGTCCAGGGTGTTGGGATTGTGTGCGTTGATGGTTCGTATGGCCCCCTGTATCTTTCTGAGGTGCTTTTTGTGCCTGACCTTGAGCTCAGCTTGCTTCCTGTGCGTGCCTGCACACTAATGGGACTCTTTGTGGAGCACATTGCAGACTCTGCGATTGTGACAGCTATTCATTCTCGTACCATTGTTCTTTGTGCCTCTATTGTGGATGATCAGTATCGTGTCTTCCGGATTTCTTCTCCCTCTTGCTCCCCCTTCCCTCCTGCTCGTGTTTTTGTCATTGGCATTCTTTCTGTTGAGCACAAGCGACCGATATATCGTTGTTTGTGTCATGTGGACTCCGACACTGTGTCGAAGCTCATTCGGACACAACCCGCACTTGGTCTTGACGTGGCTTGTTTTAAGAAGCCGCCCAAGACCAATTGTATGTTCTACGCTGCGGGTAAGATGCATCGCTGCACCTACACTGACTCCCCTTCTCGCACACTTTGCCCTCTCGATTTGGTCCATTAGGACCTTCTCTGTCCTCTTCCTGTCGATTCTCTTTCCGATCGGGGCCGATACGTCCTGAGCCTGACCGATGACTTCACCCTGATGCGGTGGGTCTACAGCCTGCGCCAGAAAAGTGACGCCGCTCTCGCGGTTTGCCTCTGGCTAGTGATTGCTGAGTATCAGTCTTGTCACACGTTGCATACTTCTCATTTGGATCAAGGCGGCGAGTTTCTTGGCGAGATGGATAGCTTCTTTGCCAAGCATGGGGTTTTTCACCAGGTCTCCGCTTCTACTACTCCTCAGGAGAACGGTGTCTCTGAGAGCTGGAACCGCACCATGGAGGATGCGGTTCGCGCGATGCAGTCTGAGTGCGGTCTCCCGATGTCCTTCGCCTTTGAAGGATTCACGTACATGACATGGGTCTGGAACCGCCTCTCGCACGGCCTCCTTCCGTACCACGTTACACCGTACGAGCTTTGGTTTGGCCACCGTGCTGACCCGGTCGCGCTCGTGTCTGGGGATCCTTGACTTCTGTGTGGTACACTGAGGACTAGCAAGGGTCCAAGGTCCTGCCGTGGGGTCGCTTGTGTACCTTCGTGGGCATCTCCCCGCG
Source organism: Penium margaritaceum (assembly GCA_023375785.1). Classification (NCBI taxonomy): domain Eukaryota; kingdom Viridiplantae; phylum Streptophyta; class Zygnematophyceae; order Desmidiales; family Peniaceae; genus Penium; species Penium margaritaceum. The sequence goes on from SZWC01004260.1 coordinate 104,205, forward strand.
GTCGAAGGCCTGGTGTTTTTGGGACTCTGCTTGTCGTCACATTGTTGAGTCCCACGACACGCTCTTCTTTGAGTCTCGCACCTACTGTGATCTGACCTCGATCACGTCGTTGTCCGTCACGCACATCTATACGTGTGAGGCTTCTTGACAAATGGGGGAGCCTGGGCCTTCGAGCACCTCTCGCTCAAATGATGAGTCCGTTCGAGCTCCCTCCACATCTCAGTCTCCGGCTCTTGATGACCCAGCGATCATCGCTGTCGGCCCTGAGACCTCTCCAACACAGTCGGCTTCTATCCCCGTTCCCTCGCACCCCATAGGTCCCCATGATTCAGTACCTGTGTCCACCAGCACTCAAGTCTCTATGTGTGATCCTGCCTCGACTCCTACTCCTACTATCACACCCAGCCCAGTGTCTCCCACATTCACATCTCCTCACACTGCATCACCTGCTTCTTTGCCTCCGCCCTCACCAACTGTGGTCGTTCCTTTCTCTGAGCTTGAGGTGAGCCCCTCGAGCCCAGGTTACTCGCGTGAGCCTGGCGGTCGTCTTCGACCATTGGTCTTCGGAGTCCTACGAGTGTTAGATCCCACACCTATGTCCTCCACTCGCAGCATCGCGAGTGGTGATCCCGGCACAATGGCCCTATGCCTGAGTGTCCGCACTGGTCACACAGAGGTACATCTAGCGTGCCGTGTAGGGTACGATCTCGTCACTCGCGAGTTCCATATCGCTTGTGATGTAGTAGCTGACCTTGTGGTCGTCAGGCCCAGCACTGAGGCATGTACACGTGCCACTCAGAGTTCTCCCTCTATCGCGCCTGATCCGGGCACGTTGTGTGAAGCTCTCTCATTAGAGGATTCAGACGCTTGGCATGCTGCCTGCGAGGATGAGCTCCACGCCATCCGAGAGCACGGAGTTGACGAGCTAGTCGACCTTCCGCCTGGGAGGAAGGCTATTCAGGTCAAGTGGGTCTTTCACAATAAAGTGAAGGCGGATGGCTCACTAGAACGCCACAAGGCTTGCTTGGTCGTCAAGGGGTACTCTCAGATCGAGGACATCGATTACACTGACACCTTTTCCCCTGTCGGCATGACCTCAGCTCGTGCTCTGTTCGGTGTAGTGGCTCAGCATGACTAGGAACTACATTAGATGGATGTGAACAATGCGTTATCCGTGGCTCTCTGGATAAGGAGATTTATGTTGCTCAGCAACGTTGCTTTGAGGATGGTGACAAGGTCTGGCGCTTGCGCAATTCTTTGTACGGCCTCAAGCAGTCTCCTCGGTGTTGGAACCAGGAGATCACTAGCACTCTGACTCGTGCAGGATATGTACAAAGCGATGTAGATCCCTCTCTATTTATCAGACGGACGCATGAGCAGTTCACCGCCATCCTGGTCTATGTGGACGACCTCCTGATCGCGTCTCCTCCCATGGCGGCCGTGAAGGAGGCCAAGGCGGTCCTCCAGACTGCCTATAGGATGAAGGATCTTGGTCCTCGAGCGGTGTTTCTTGGTATGGAGATCGTGCAAGACCGTAGAAGTCGGAGACTTCTGTTGAATCAGGCCGGATACACACATGTTGTGGGGGAGCGCTTCAGTGACCTCCTTGGCACAGTGCCCACGGCCTCATCAACTCTCACACCTGACGGGCAGGATGCCCTAAAGTTGGATGATCCCACACAGCTAAGGGAGACGGTAGATGTGACCTTCTACCTCTGCCTCATCGGATCTCTGATGTACCTGGCCATTACCACACGCCCCGACATTGCCTTCGCCGTCAACCTCCTTGCACACTTTTGCAGGCTCCACGTGCTAGAGCCCTTCATGCGGAAGTACGAGTGGTGCGGAACGTGGTCTCCACACTATACCTCGGACTCTGCTTTCACCGGCAGTCTTTGGTAGTTCTTGACGGCTACAACGACAACGACCGGGCCTGGAGTCCTAATGGATGCATTCACACCGGCTACGTGTTCCTGCTCGGTGGTACCGTTGTGTCCTGGCGCAGCGGAAAGCAAGACTGCATTCTACGTAGCTCATCGGAGGCAGAGTATGTTGCCTTGGGTGAGAAGGTTGTTGAGGCAGTGTGGCTGCAATGCTTGTTCCTTGAGCTCGGTCAGTCAGTACATGCCATTGTGCTTCGCTATAAAAACCAGAGGACTCTTGCTATTTTGAGAACTCTGGTGTCTTTCACGTTAACACGAAGCACATTGCGGTTGAGCATCACTTTGTGTGTGATCTGGTGGAGCGACATGTGGCCTTTGTCATATGGGTTGGCGCTGAGACGTAGTGTGCTAACTTCTTGACGAAGGCACTAGCACGCGGTAAGTTCTTGGTGGCCATTCGTTCGGTTGGGCTTCGTCCCTTGCCTGAGAGTGATTGAGTGCGGGGTGTGTCGGTGTCTGTGTCACGACTATTTCTGCACTCGTTGTTTTATGCGTCTTAATGCTACACATGTATGGACATGGATACCATCGGGTCATGGGGGAGTTGTGATTTGTGATGTTCCTCTCGACCAGTACAATTTACTGTGACCACTCGGCCGTGTCCATGCTCATGTAGATCCCTGATACGGACCCAAGTGGTACCGGTGCGTCGTCTGGTGGTGGACTACCAGCTTGGAGCTGACCTGTGACCATCCCAGAGCTCTGGACGCTGCTTGAGACCTCCTGCAGTTTTCCTACAGCACGTAGGAGTTTATCGGTGGACTGGCCGTGGGCCCGATTTGCATGTTTTTGCATTGTGTGTCCACCGTTTGATGCCGGATGCATGCATGTGACCATTCGTAGCGTCCAACTTGTGAGTTTGCACGTCTAGGTTCAGACGGCGTAGCGTTCTGACATGTCTACGCTGAGTTACGGCCAAAACAGTGGTTTTGGGTTGTTTTTAGGACAGACCTTGTGCTGCCGCGTGCGACACCCGCCGTGCGCCACGGCAGGTACTTATGCCATGGACCTGTCATTTGTCATTTCTCTCTGCAAATGCTATTGAAGCATTCTGACACTTTGCCCTTGTGTCTCCTATCCAGACCATTGCCGTTGTGTGTGCGACTTGTGACTGTCGTCACTGTCTGACCAGGCACTGACGCCTAGTCAGCGGCTGTGTCGCTAGGAAGCTTTCACGCATCTTCTCATGGTATTAGAGCGGTGAGACAGTTCTCGCCGAGCTGTATAGCAGGGACGCAGTAGAGCAGCAGCAATGAGCGTCACCGCTGCAACTGATCCATAGGGGCCTGTAGACATCACCTGACTGTCGGTGACATCACCCACCTTCAGCACGTGAGAGTGCATCAGTAGCAGCTGCTAGCAGCAGCAGGCGATAGCTGCAGCAGGCGGCAGCTGCTAGCAGCGGCTGTGTCGCTAGCAAGCTTCCACACACCTTCTCACCTTTTACTATTGAATACCACAGGTTGGGCGCTGGAAAAAATTCCATCTGTAGAAATTCATAAAGTCAAAAGGTTGATGCGCGGTTGGCAAAAATGTAATGACAAGAATGGCCACGCGCGGAGTTAGAAGGACTTGTGTACATTGTAAACGTAGCATTATTCTCCTACCAAAAATATTTATGTTTTGTTTACCTTTTCATCACCAAATTTGGTTGATGTATTTTGCATTTCTTAGGGAAAAGGGAAGAAATCAAAGATATCGTATTACCGCAATTATTCGGAAGGAAATCAATTATGATCATTTCCAAAGACGGTCATTTAATCCTCCTGGGTACATTTGTAATGGATGTAAATTAGCCCTTCATTGGCTTCGAATTAAGCCGGGGAGAAACCCCTTCGAAGGTCACTTCGAATTTGGCCGGCGGCGAAAACAACGACGGTCATTGACTGTCACATTGACCACTCTCGAGGCCTCTCTCGTAGAGGTGGTGGCCTGGAGTTCATAGATGCGCCGCGCTTCTGGAGGCCGTTGCCCTTCGTGTGTGAGGGCAACGCCCCCACAAAGTGCAGACGTCGCGTGGACGTTGAGAATATCCGCGCGAGGTCGGCCGTTGATTCGCTTGCTCGAGTTCGAGCAAGAAGATTCAGACGCTTGAACGCACTCGCGATTTTGACACACGAGGACATGACACGGCTTGGTCACTTCGAATTTAAGTGACCCTAAACTATACGAGGGCTCTTATGTAACGGTACAAAACTCGGTCCCCGTTGGTCAAAAAATTAAAACTAAAAACACCTTCGCAAAAAAAAACTGAATAATTGCGGTAATATTATATGATTTCTATTATATGAAGTTGATAAGTCTAAAATTTCTATTTTTATAGTGATTTATTAATCAAGCCTGATTGATATTTTAATCAGCCTGGTGGAAGACCTTGCCCCTTTTTCCTAAAGAGATCTTCACTCCAGACCTTCTGGTGCAACCATGGGACTTGTCCTGATGGTTAGCTAAGCACAACGCCTCAGTTTAGTGACTTCCAGGGTTCGAAAGCTTCCTAGTTCTCTGAACGTTCAAACTTCAGCATCTGCAGGACGAAGGAAAGTGTTTGCCATGTGGGGTCAACTTTGCGGCCAATTGATTTCTGGCATGGCAGTTTCCCGCTCAAAGACCTTTCACATCTGAGATTCCAAAAAGTTTGGTACAGTGTCGCCGTGAGCAAGGTTAGAGTATTTAATCGCGAACTTATTCATGTAGCCCATCGTCATTGCGAACAGCCTCTCGCGTCTTTCAGAAAGGCAAATGCTTGAAAAACATGTTTTGATTTTGAAAGTCGTCCTCCTTCCGAAGCTACTTATGTTGGTGAACGATTTGAATTGTTCTTGCGACGTAAACGTTCGCACAGAAATGGTAAGGTTTCAATGTAAACTTGCGATCGAAACTTGCGTTTGAAGTCTATTCATTCCGATTCATGCATTCGTCTTGTCCTGGTGATATCAGGGTCTGTTTGGGTGTCTCCGCAGAGGACGTCAACGTCGCAGTGAGATGCGATGGGGGACGTCGCAGTCCGGTTTACGCCGTTTTCTGTGGACAGACGATCGGAATACACCTGAGGATGTCGTCCGGCCGCGTTGACTCGCTGGCGCGTGGACTGCGGTGGTGCAGGCCGCGGTCCTCGGAGTAACGGTCGTCGAAAAGGCGTTATTTAGCGGCCAATCCGCAGTGCACTGCGAGGTCGCAGTCCGCTGCGGAGACACCCAAATAAGCCCTCAGCTTTGCGGGCGGTTGACGGATTTTTATTCTTCTTTTTGGCGGTCGCGGGTGGATTTGCGGGAAAGCGAGGAACTGGAGCTCGCGTGACGTCAGTTCACGCTTGTGGCACGTTCAAGGGTCAACATCTCTGGCGACTTGCGACGAATCTGCGCCTCAGCTTTCTCTGCGATTCGCACCGGCGTCTGTTCCGTTGCCTAGGATGATCTCGTCTGGGCTACCCCTCACGAGCCATGGCTGACTGGCCGTCCATGGCGTCTAACCTCGGTTTCCTTTCTCTTTACACAGACTGTTGAGCCTGCCGGAGATCACCTAGCCTCCGCTGTCGCAGAAACCTAGGCGTCTTGGTAACCTCTTGGCATGTTTTCAGCCTGTGGACCATCATCGCCGGCACCGTTGTTCACTCTATGCATGGTTCGGCTTGGCGGAACCCGGCTACGTGCGGGGGACGTTGCGTTGTTGATTGCGTAGTCAGGCTGCCACCTATTACCTTTCTTACGCCTTTCCGGACTCGTCTCCCTCGTCCCCATCGTCAGCGTTGGTCAGAATGTCGTCCCTGTTCGGGACCTCCGTCCCAATGCCTCGGGCTTCAGCATCTTCTCCTCCCACATCGTCTTCCTCTCAAGAGGACGGGAAGCTGGGTGGCTACCTCGAAGGCGGCTGGCTCCAGCAGTTCTTTGACTCAGCTTTCTTCTGCGAATGGATTGCCGTCACATACCTTTACAAGTGCGTCACGGTTACAAGTTTCCTTCAGCCTTGGAACACTTCATTGCTTGTTGAGACCGTGTTGCTTGACTTTTCGTCTCCCTGCTAGAATCCATGTTTGGTAGTTTTGATTTGTCCACATCCCAGCTCCTTTCTCTCACTCTTCAGTCCTCCCTCCTGCCTTTGTTCTCTTCTTCCGCCCGGCTCGTCCTCCTGCTTGCGTCCCACCCTTTGCCTCGTCCCTTGCTTCTTGTCTCATCGCTCTTTCCTTTGGTCTCTTCCCCCCTGCCTCTTCCTCCGGCCTCCCTCTCCCTTGTTTTCTTTCCTCCGCTCCCTTCCCCCCCTTCCCTCCTCCCTCCCACCCTCCCTCCCATTCTCCCACCCTCTCTTCCACCCTCCCATCCTCCCTCCTTCCCTCCCTCCCTCCCTCACCCCCCTCCCTCCCTCAATCCCTCCATCCCTCCCTCAATCTCTCCATCCCTC
>SZWC01004260.1:146788-175811 GCA_023375785.1 Penium margaritaceum
AAACACACACACACACACACACACACACACACACACACACACACACACACACACACACACACACACATGAAGGCACCGCGAGATGGTTTGTGTCTCGAGAGATCGCGAGCGGCCCTCACCTGCGGAGAGGAAGGGCTGTGCGCTGAATCCCTCGGGGTCGTACGTCTCGCGCAGCAGCCACGGCAGCACCTTCTGCTGCTGCTCCGACAGCCTGCCGCCCAGCACCTCCACGTTGTAGCACTGCTCCGTGTCAATCGCCTCCACGTCCTCCGACACCTTCTCTTTCACCTGCAACCAATTTTTTATTTTTTCACATCGCACGAAGACAGTGTTAAGACAATTGCGGAAGGATAGGGTGGACGGCGGAATGCAAGGAGAGGAGAGGTCAAAACTCCTGAACAGTGCATCCTCCACAGCATGCAAAAGGTTGTCGCAAGAGCCACTCCTAAACAAATGCATGTGTGCTTCCGATTTGTGCGGCTGTGAGCAAGGGAAGAGGGATGGTAACAATAACAATATCAGTAGTAGTAATGATAATGATTAGAATAATAATCATGATAACAAAGGCAATAATAGCATAACTACTATTGCTTTTGCTAATAATAAAGCTTGTGCTTAGGCCTTTTCCCTAGCGTCCAACCTGCAGAAAGATGGCCTAGAACAGATCCACATCCCCGTGCGTATTTGTAAGTACTCCCACCTTCTTGAGCACAGCAGCAGCATCGGGCAAAAAATGGTTATTCTCTGACGCGCTTTGCAAAGCGTTGGCAAAAAATAAAATCTGAAGGGCAAAGAAAAGGAGAAAGAGTAGCTTCTGCCCTCACACCTTCTTGAGCAGAGCAGCGGCGGCGGCGTCCGACAGGAACGGCCGGCGGTAGAAGTGTGTCACCGTGGCCGCAGCATCGGTGCTATCGGCGGCGGCTGCCGCCTGCTCAGTGCCAGTCACCACAGCCCTGGCTGCCGTGCTCTTGCTCGTGCTGCTGCTGGCCTTGTTTTCAAGTGGAGCACCTGCTGGTGGGGAAAGAAAGAGAGAACAAGGTGGCAATGAGAGGGGTCGAGGTATGCCGTAGAGAGCGAGGTCCTGGGCCAAAAAAAATGATAATCTGCTCTGAACCCTCCGCCATCACCCCGGCTGTGGTCACTGCGCCCGCGCCAGACCTGTCAGACAAGCTGCCTGCCAAAACTTGGGTAAGTTGACAAGGAGCAAAGAAAGAAAACGAGAGAGCAAAAGAAGAAAAAAGAAGCGGCCATGCAGGGATGAGAGTTGAAGGGAGGAGCGGAGAGATGCTGGGAGGGCCAAGCAACGTTGTGGGGGTTTACACGGCATCAAGGCTTTGACGGCTTTGACAAGGAACACAACTTTGTGGCTCCCGACGATGCAGACATTTCATTGCAATGCACATTGCAATACATCATGCAGTGAACTAAGCATATTGCTGTTGATGATGCCCCAGCAGTGCCAGCTGGAAGCTCCAGCAATCGGTCCGCAACACGTTACATCCATGCTGTCGATTTTCCGTAGCATCATGTTGCATCGCATGGCTGCAAACATATCATGTCTGGTGGGCATGCTCTGTGCTTTATCCCACAGCCCGTCAATGTCCTGGACCTTAAAGACGGTTTGCAAGACGTTCAACTTTGTAGACGGCTTCCAAAATGCTTTAAGTATCTAGCCAGTTTGCAAAATGTCTAGAATATCTACACGGCTTGCAAAACGTCTATAATCTTTGGACGGTTTGGAAAATACACAAACGAAACACCCGGCACGCCCATGCTCTCGACCGCGTTCATCGCGCAAATCATGTGCTGCTGCTGCCACTGCTGCAGCCACTGCCGCTGTCGGAGCAGCTGCCTCTGCCACTGCCATTGCTGCCGCCATTACCGCTGCTTCTACTGCTGCTGCTACTGATGCTCCTACTGCTCGCTGCTGCTGCTCCGGCTATCTCTGTTGCTCCCCCTGCTCCTACTGCTCCACCTGCTGCTACCCCGGCTTCTAATGCTTCTCCTGATGCTGATGATGCTGCTGCTGCTGCTGCTGCTGCTGCTGCCGCCCCAGCTTCTGCTGATGATGCTGCCCCAGCAGTTGCTCCTGCTTCTCCTGCTGCTGCTTCTGCTGCTCCCACGCCTTCTGCAGCGGCGGCAGCATACGTTGCAGAGTGACAACGGTGGAGGGGGTCGAATGTAGGGGTGGGGGGAGCTGTTGCGACGGCCGCTCATGCGAACCGTCCCGCGTCACACCCACCCGACTGCCGACATTTTGCCTGTTCATGATGTCGATTACTTCTACAAGCGCAGGCTTCTTTCTCCTTTTGGTATAGGTCCTCCTGAAGCGAGTGAGTGAAGCGTTCAACTTCAAGGCCCTCACTTGAATGCCTTCGACGCTCATTCTTCCCTCAAAGGACTCAATGTCTCAGCGGTGTAACGACCTTAAGGTCTTTCACTGGGCCTACAGCTGAGAGGCCGACCAGAGGCGGTGGAGGAGATTCTTTCTTGGTCGTTTTGCAAAATGTCACTGCAGAAAATTCTGGTCAGATGCTCACCAGAGGAGGAGAAGGACGACGCAGCAGCGGCGGCTGTGGACGATCGTCTGGCAGGCTCGGGGGACGAACCAGAAAGTAGCCTCTTTGCAGCCAAAGGGGAGCCGCGAATTTCCCTCCTGAGGCAGCGGAGGGCTGGGGAGGCGGCAGTGGCTGAGGCGCCGTTGAGCGACAGACGAGAGAGTGAGGCTGGAGTGGGAGGGGCCGCGGCGAGTGCAGCGGCCAAGGCTGGGCGTGCTCTCAATTGGGCTGCCATACCGGCGTTGCACAAGCGATTGAGTTCGCGCTTGCGGTTCAAAACACAGAGGTTCGCTTGCAGGTGCGAGGTCAGGTGCAGGTGGCGCTGTGGTACACCTTCCGCTTCTTACACCGTCGGAAAATTTTGCAGAAGCCTCGAGACCTGCACTTTGCAATGTTCCTGAAAAGACCTATCAGAAGAACCGCGCAACGCTTCAGTTGCGAGTATGGAGCTTTTGTGCAACCCACGTGATAGGGGAGGCGTGGGCTCCGTGTGCAATGCCGTAGCACCTAGACTTGGGCTGGCGACTTTCTGCCCTGCGTTGCGAGCAAGGTGCTTTTGGGTCTAACGAGAGGCCCGACTGAGGAGGCTTGGATCGTGACTCCCGTTCGGATCTCCCTCCATGACTGGCCCACCCCTCCACCTGGTGTGAGCATCTCCTAAACCGCAGGTTTTCTTGAACAATTTGTCTTTTCATGGTATGGTTGACATGCTTACTTCGCACTTTTCAGTGTAAATAGTGTCAAACCCTAATCTTCTTCCGGGGTTTGAATGAAGTTCGACGGTACCTCTTTGTTTTGGGGGAAGGTTCGGAAAGTGACTACCAACGCGAAGTGCCGGTCCCCGGCGGCCGGGACCAATAAGAAGCCGCAGTGGTGACGCCGCAGTGCTCTCAAACCGGGGCTCGCCTGCATCCTTAGCACCGGGAATTCCTCCAGGTCCGAAGCAACTCAGTCGAAATACTTCTCGTCCTGTTTTGAAATGTCAATAACACATTAGAGCCAGCGGACGTTCATCCAGACCATTGTAAAAATGCATATTGATGATTTTCGTCGAGCTCTTCTCAAATATTTTGCCACGGGACTTTCCGCCACGCCGAAGCAGCCCACAAGGACCTGCCGCTGCCTGCCATCGGCGGCCCCGTGCTCGGTCGGCGCCGAATGCCAAACCGCCATGGTGCCAGCTGACGCGGAAATGACGTGCTGTGTCCTTTCTCAATGTACTTTCGACGCGGTTCACTTCTGAGGGTCGAAAAAGGTTCTGCAAGACTTTTTTGGGCAGGTGCAAACGACCAAGAGACAGGGAGGGTAGCTACCTAAGCACCAAGACACGCCCTAGAGTTGAGGCCAGACCCCATAAGGGATTATTTTGAGTGGGGGAAGATAAATATGTAAATTGTTAAATTTTTATGAATTAATTTAATGAAAAAAATTCATGGAGTTTACGTAAACCTAAGGGTCAATATTGCTTTGCCACGTGGGTACCCTCCGCAGTCACTGTTGTGCCACTCTGTGTCGGCCCCGTGACCACTTAAGCTAAAAATCTCTGGTTTCGAGGCCTTTTCATCATAATTAAAACTCTTAAGGTGAATGGTGGTCTCTAAATGAACATGGGGTATTTTGGGTACTCGAGGCTCAATTTACAAGAAGCCTAAGCGTGAAAAAATATGTATGGGCTAGATTCTCATTTCCTTCACCGGACTTAAAGCGGAAGGAATGTCGCAATGGAAAAAAAATTCGTGTCACTCCTCCACTCTTGCGCTATGGTCCTCTTTCCATGTGGCCATGTCACATGGAAAGTTTTCCAATGAATGCCCATATTCATTTCCTATGATGACTCCTTCCGTTTTTTGCGCGTTTCTTCTCAATCAAAATTGTTGAGGCAACCATCTGCGCCTCCTCCTAGGGTGACTATCCTGCTTGAACTTCAACGAGAGGGAGGTTGGTTGTGGTGTTGAGTTGGTTGTAGACGCGATGATTCCATGTTTGTGATGGAGCTTGCAGAGCAGCTTGACATCTTGATACCTGTTTCCGCTCGCTAGAATTGCGTCCTTGATACCTGTGTGAACTTAATGTGAAGAAACGTGAGAAAACATTGTTTTCACAATTTCTAAGCCGCTCACAAAGTCGCCGTTAGGGCGGCCTACACCGCGAGGTTTTCACTGCAGGTCGTATTAATCTTCTGACCAGATAGACCGGCGGATGAAACTGGAAATCATCGCTCGCCATCACTAATTTCGGTAGTAGTTTTCTTGAACAGGAGCTTTCCATCCCGTCCTCAACGTCACCGAATGTCATTTCTGAAAGACTGCTTCCTAGCATTGTTGTCACTGGCGTGGCAGTACAAGCCGGCCAGTTAACTCACTAGCACACACAGCTGAAGGTGAGAACAACAAGGGGTTGGCTAAGGACACAAGTACAAGTGTCAGAAGCTGCAAATACTAAATTGTGCATAAGGAAATGACAACGAGGCCTGGACAACCTAAATAGTGTCACGGACCTAGTGGATGCAAACACACGCGGTGCACAAGAGTGCCAGAAATCCCTGCAACCATGTGAGAACGGCGAGCCGTTCAAACCGGAACGGCCGCATCGACGAGATCTACAGCCTGATAGGCTGCACGCCTATGTGCTGTCCCATAGCACGAATCTAAAAAATACGAGAGTCTTCTGGCCGCCCGTCACCGCCTGCTGCCGGACTTCTGCCACCGTCGCCAGTCTCAGGGATCTGCATGTGCATGGACATGAGCCGAGGGGTCACCGTAAGCTGTGTACGACACTTTCAACACTCCCCCATGACCGGAGGGTGAAACACATCCATGCACATGCAGACACTAACGCTGTACAGAGCAAGAAACGCACAGCCGCTGCAGGCAGAAAACACATCACACGCAAGGTGGAACATGAGGAATCAACCTGCAACAGGGATGGGGCACAATCCCACAGAACAAGTGGCCGCATGAAACTTCGAACGACCCAGAGCCTTAGTCAAAAAGTCGGCGCACTGCCTGTCAGTGCCCACGTGTATGACTCGGATCTCACCACGATCAACCAGGTCATGCACGAAGTGGTGCTCGACATTGATGTGCTTTGTACGTGCATGGAACACACCTGAGTTCTTGGCGATGGCCTCCGCGGTCATGTTGTCACACTGGAGAACCACGGGGGGAAAGGACTGACGCAGTTCTTGCAACAGACGGACGAGCAAGACACACTCCGTTGCATCGGCGCTTAGAGCAACATACTCTGCCTCAGTAGTGCTGCGTGCGATACAACCCTGTTTCCCGCTTCGCCTGGACACGGCAGTGCCTCCAATGAGAAAGATGTAGCCGGTGCATCTCATGCCATCTGGACTCCACACCCAGTCACTATATGTGTACCCATCGAGCACAATGGACACCTGCTCGCGAAAGCACATGCCGAAGCGTGCGGTGGACAGGATGTAGTGCACACACCGGACTGCGGCCTCCAGTGTTCGCTTGCGTGGAGCCTACGAGAACTGGGCGAGCAGGTTGATAGTGAAGGCAATTCCGGGCCATGTCGTGGTGGCCAAGTACATGAGCGAGCCGATGACTCGTAGATACAGGGTCACATCGACGGGCTCCCCCAGGTCAACTAAGTCATCCACCTTCACGGCGGCCTATCCCTCAGGGGTCATGGGCGTGGAAGCCGTGCGAACGACAGGGAGGAGGTCGGCAAAGCGCCTCCCCCCCCACGGTCTCTGCGTAGCGTCCCTGATGGACATGGAGTGTGCGACGGACACGGTCGCGCACGATCTACATCCCCAAAAGGACAGAGGCCTCACCAAGATCTTTCATCTTGTAGGCCGAGGTGAGAATGGCCTTGGCGGCGTTCAGTGCTCCCAGGTCGGGCGAGGCGATCAGAAGATCATCCACGTCGATGAGATTGGTAGCGAGCGGTGCTGGGGACTGTGAGAGGAACAGGGATGGGTCAGCATCACTCTGAACGTACCCAGCGCGTCTCAGCGTGCTGGTGATCTCTTGATTTCAGCAGCGAGGTGACTGTTTCAGGCCGTACAAGGCCTTCCGCAGCCGGCACACACGATCGGTACCATCCTCAAAGCCGGGTGGCTGGACCATGTAGATCTCCTCCTCAAGGTCCCCGTTCAGGAACACGTTGTTGACATCCATTTGATGGATTTCCCACTTGTGCTGTGCCGCCTGGCTGAGTAGCGTGAGCATGGTCGTCATCCGGCCAACAGGGGAAAAGGTCTCGGTGTAGTCCATGCTAGGGACCTGAGAGAAGCCTTTTGCTGTCAGGCGCGCTTTGTAGCATTCCACAGTGCCGTCTAGTTTGAGCTTCTTACGGAGAACCCACTTGGCCTTGATGGCCTTGCGGTTCTTTGGAAAATCGACCAGCTCAAAGACGTCGTGCTCTTGGATGGTATCGAGATTAGCCTGACAGGCAGCGCGTCCCTGCTCAGCGTCGGGTACTGACAAGGCCTCAGGCAGGCTGGTGGGATCGGGAGACAGCAGTGGTGCACTGCGTGTAGCCAGGGCGTATGCCGCAGAGGGAGGGTCGACCGTCACCATGGACACAACGGCATCTCGAGCGAGATCGCCCCCATGAGCAAGTAGTGCCATGCCGATGGTACAACCAAGGTGAATCTCAGTGAGCCATGAGCACTCAGGCCGAGGGCCTTCGTGGCCGGGTCGCCGCTGATGATGGTGCATGCGAGGCGAGGGCGGAGGCGTCCGCCGGGTGCCCGTGTGTAAGGGTCCGATGGGGCAGGAGCAGTGGCCGCTGCCGACTCACATGCACGTGTGGACCGCACGGCAGGGGTACCACTAGAGGCTGGCGGCGCCTCAGCAGCCGGGGACGACCCCACGGCAGACGTAGGTACGTCCGCGGCTGGAGGCCGAAAAGGCTCAGAGCCAGATATGGGCGCGGACGCAGCATCAGGCAAGGCTTCAGACACAGAATCAGACGCATGATCAGGCAAGGCCTCAGAAGCGGAATCAAACGCAGGATCAGGCGGGGCCACAGACGCAGAATCAGACACAAGATCAGGCAGGGCCGCAGACGCGGAAGCAGGCTCAGCCGCAGACTCAGGCACGGGTGAGAGCGGAGAGGCGGGGGCGGAGGAGCGAGCCGCAGATGGGACGGGGCTGGGGGTGCCGGTGGGCACAACCTCTGGGGATAGTCCTGGGGTGTTGGCAACGGAGTGACCATACTGGCCCTGGGCACTGTGCCAACCGTGACAGGAGCCTCCCCTACACTACGGGGTCAGGCACACCCTGGGGCATGAGCAGCATGCAGATTGTGGATACGAGCAAGGTCTTAGAAGGCGAGATGCTCGAAGAAGAGAGCGTTATGGGACTCCACGATGCGGCGTCGCTCAGGGTCCTAGAACTGCCTGGCCTTCGACAGCGGGGCGACGCTGATAAAGGTGCAGATGCGGCCCCGTGGAGAGAGCTTGCTCCCCTGTTGCTCCGGTGTGAACCAGACGCAGGCAAGGGAGCCCCAGACACGGGCCAGGCGTAGATCCGCGCGGCGCTCATACCACAGCTCGTAGGGCGTGCGATGACTTGGGAGGGGGCCGTGGGGAATGCGGTTCCAGACCCAGGTCATGTACGCCATGCCCTCGAAGGCAAAAGCCTCAGGCATGGCACTGTGTGCCACATGGCACGGACCGCATCCTCCATGGTGTGATTCCAACGCTCTGAGACACCGTTCTGTTGGGGGGTGGCGGGAGCGGATAGGTTGTGGAAGACACCAAGCTCGGTGAAGGAGCGGGCCATGTCACCGAGGTACGCGCCGCTGCGGTCAGAGCAAAAGGTCTGAAGGTGGTGGGAGGATTGGCGCTCGGCCATGACCAGCCAAGTGCGAACAGCAATGGCGGCATCACTCTTCTGACGCAGACTGTAGACCGAGCGCATGTGTGTGAAGTCATCTGTTAATGTCAGGACGTCGCGGCCACGGTCCTCCTTAAACTAGATAGGGAGGGGACCCATGAGGTCGGAGTAGACAAGCTCCAAGGGCCGTTGGGCCCGGGAGACAGACACAGGATAGGTGGAGCGGTACATCTTGCCTTCAGCACAGGACATGATGTCGGTCGTGGGCGGCGCCTCGAAGGATGCCGCATCAAGACCGAGAGTAGGCTGGGTGCGGAGCAGCCTATCGACAGCCCCCACGTGGACATGGCAGAGGTGTTGGTGCAAGAGACGGTGGTGCTCGGGGGACAGAGCACTAGCGACGAAAACACGAGCAGTGGGAGAAGGAGGCAAAGGGGGGGCACTCCCTTTGCCTCCTCCCACTGCTCGTGTTTTCGTCGCTAGTGCTCTGTCCCCCGAGCACCACCGTCTGCTGCACCAACGCCTCTGCCATGTCCACGTGGGGGACCCAGAGATGTGATACAGATCATCGACGCTCGTCCCACTGAGGACGGTCTCCTCGGTCTCGCGTACAAAGATGCGAGCATCGGCATCTGTGTGTGTGACACCCAGGTCCATCTTGGTGCACCCACAGACAGACGACAGGCTGAGTTCCAGATGAGGGACAAAGAGGACGTCGGAGATGTATACGGGACCACCGGGCCCGGTGAAGTGCACAATCCCAACACCTTGGACAGAGACCTCATGGCCAGCTGCAGTGCGGACAGAGCGAACAGTGCCAACATGATGCAAGACGACAAAGGCGTCACGTCAACACGTCATGTGATGGGTGGCACCAGAGTCAACGACCCAGGTGGCATCGGTGATACGCGTACAAGGGGCAACGTGGCACTCGGCGACGTAACAAGGCGCGACAGCAGGTCGCTCGGCAGGTGGCACGACAAGGCGACCAATGGAGCGCACATGAGATGCATGCAACCAAGACACATCATCAGGTCCGTTGCGTGCACACAGCTGGACACAGGGACCACCACATGCATCATCACGCAACGACAGAGAGAGTCCACAGGCAGTAGAACCCCCCGGCTCAGTCAACACACTCGCACCTCCCTGAAATGAGCATAGGGCGAGAAGCTGGTGCAGCTTGGAGATCGTCCTCTCGCGGTCGGCGAGGGCCTGGTTGCGAGGGTCAGCTGAGGAGCCGGACTTCTCTGGGGCGACAAAGGTAGTGGCGGCCGAGCGGGAGGTCGCACCGGACATCTGGCGCACGCGCCCCTCGTGCACCTGCTGCAGGCCGCGCGTGACCTTTGCCCAATCCGATGGGCGGCCGGTCAGACGAGTACAGTCGAGGTAGCGATGGTCACCCCCGTAATTGAAGCACACGAACCAGTGGCCCGTCGTGCTTCCGGAGTCGCTGCTACCGCCGCTGCTGCTGTTGCTCCTGCCACTGCTGTTGTGGCTGATGCTGCTTGTGCTTGTGCTGGTGACGCTGCGGGTCCCACCGCTGGAACCACCGGCTGATGATTTGTGGCCCTTCTTCCCCTGAGGTGGTGCCGCTGTCGCTGTAGACGGCGGGGAGGAGGACGCGACGGCAACTGCAGCTGAAGCGGTGCTATGGCAAGCGCGGTTCGCTGCGTCCATGCCGGCGACCTCCAGGAAGTGGAGGGTGGCCCAGCGTAGCAGGGTCCCGTCGCTCCCCATGTCATGCAGGAGGGTCTGGTCGAAGTTGCTGAAGACGCGTGCGTAGTCGGGGTGGATTCCGTAGAGGATGATCTGGAGTGCGGAGTACTGCACGGGGCCATCATCTCCCAGCTCCTCGTGTAGCTGGATCGCCCGGCGCCAGTAGTCAGCTGCGGAATCCTGAGCAGTCTGGCAGAGGGAGTTGAAGTCGGCGAGGCGCTGGGACGTCAGGGCCAAAGTAGCGCCCTAAAAAAGAGTGACAGCTAGGGCCCAAGCCGCGCAAGGATTAGCTCTCGAGCCGGTCAGCGGATTGCCAAGGAACTGACTGAAGTCCTTGGTGAAGTCCGGGGCAGCCTTCATCAGTCCGGAAGCGGCACGGACAACCACCTGTGTTTGGGCGGGGTCAGACGCCTGGTATGGAGTGAGGTAGTTGGCGAGGACTCCCTCGCTCATGGCCCACATGCGGAAGCGCGGTTCCCAGGACTTGAAGTTGTTCCCAGTCCGGAAAAACATTTCGGTGGCTTGCCAGTCGGCAGAGCGACAGACGAAGCCACTGCGGGGCTAGGCATAGGGGAGGAAACCCCCTTACCCAGGCGGGCCCGTAAAGCCAACTCCTCAAAGCTCAGGGGGCGGCAGGATGAGCTCGGTCCGGCGTCGGTGCTGGAGCTCGTGCCCTGGAGGGCGGCATTGGCCTCACGCGCTCTGCGGCGCTCATCCAGGCGGATGAGGCGTGCTCGCAGCATCTCTTCCTCGGCCTCCTTGCTGGAGGCAGAGGGGTTCTCCGCGCTCTCATCTCTCGTAAGGGATGAGCTTCGGCATGACGGCCAGTTCCCCTTTTTTGTGTTGTTTGTTGTTGCGGAACACCTCACCGCGGAATTTCACCTCTGCGGAACGCCTCCGAGGAACACCTCCGTGGAACACCTCCGCGGTATACCTCACCACGGAATGTCCGCGGACTGCCGCAGATCAATTAGAGCTGGACGCGGTTGCGGTGGTGCGGAACACTGCGGGGTGCCGCGAACAGCCATCGCGGTCGCGCCGATGCGGAACACGGCAGGGTGCCGCGAACTACCGGGGCACCTCCGTCAGTGCGTTCCGCGACCACCGCAGGGTTGCCGCGTCCGGCGACAGCGGAACCGCCGCAGACTCGGCGCGGACTCGCGACCGTGCAACACCGTGGAGCCCTGCCGGCATGTTCTAGAACCGCCGCAGAGCTACTGCGGTGGATCGTCACGGATCTGTGGAACACCGCGAATCTCCGCGCCAACGTCAGAGCGGGGTGACGAATTCGAAACGCCGCGTGCGACCGCGGTAGATCCGCGGTGCTATTGGCGGGTTCCGTTGCTGTCGCGAAGCTGTCGCGTCCGCTGCGGAGACCTCGTCACCGCGGAACACCGCGGATTTTCCGCAGAGCGGCTGCTGCTATCGTGGAACAACCGCGGAATTGTCACGGATTTGTTAAGAAAATGGTCGGAACGGTGGTGGGTCCTCCCAGGACCTCTCGCCCAGACAGGGGGCGCTGCTGTTGTTGCTACTCAAGGCAACAGCTGCGGTCACTCACTACTACTGCGGTTGCTGCACCTCTGCTACGCAGCTACTCGAGCACTGGCTCGCTACTCTGATACCATGAAAGATAGCTTCCTAGCACTGCTGTCACTGGCGTGGCAGTAGAAGTCGGCCAGTTCACTCAGTAGCACAGACAGGTGAAGGTGAGAATAGCAAGGGGTTGGCTAGGGACAAGTACAAGTGTCAGAAGCTGCAAATACTGACTTGTGCAGAAGGAAATGAAAACTGAGGCCTGGACAACCTAAATAGTGTCACGGACCTAGTGGATGCACATACATGCGGCGCACAAGGGCGCAATTTTCTAGCAGGACAAAACAGTGGCAAAAACACAGTTTTGGCCACCCGTCACCACCGGCTGCCAGACTTCTGCCACCGTCGCCAGTCTGAGGGATCTTCATGTGGATGGACATGAGCCGAAGGGTCACCGTAAGCCGTGTATGACACACACAAAACCAATTTCATGTGTCCGTTGGATCTATCGCTTAAACATAAAAATTGGAAAATATGTGTAAGATCATTCTCAAGTAATGAGAGGATTTTCTTAAATGATTATGAACCCAAAATTTGCCTCACCGGCAATGAGTAGCCTTTTTGAGCATAATTGCCGCAAGGTACAAATAACAAGGCTGAATGGTGAACACGAAGAAAAAATAAAGTCTTTCCTCTCTCCACGTTGTAACGCTCCACTGTGGCTGGGTGAACGAACGAGGATGGGAGCCCGTCGTGAGCCAGTCGTAAGCCTGTCAGCTCCTTGATCTTTTAGGGGCAGGAGTATAATACTGATAACAAATGACACAAGGACAGATACCACCACGTGAGAGTGTTGACAAACCCACAGATGAGGGAAGACAAGAGAGGAACTCCATCTCCTCAACCTTGGTGGAGGGGAATGAGAGGGGGAGATGGCATTTCTAACCCGTACTTGTTGGATATGGCCTATGGCCCTAGAGGAGACGAGGGGGATGTTTTCCCTCTCTCTCTCAAACGTTTGAGGAGGCCAATGGCCCAGAGGAGAGGGAGGAGTGGTCCCCCCATCCTTCACCCACGTTCGAGGAGGCGAAAACCTCACAAGGGAGGACAGGACCTTGTTCCTATCCATGGCTTGTAGAGGGGGGCAAAGACCCATGGGGGAGGAGAGGGGAATTTTTCCCTCCTCCCTCCCTGCACATAGGCTTACGGCCCAAAGAGGGAGGATAGGGGACAACTCCCCCCTCCTCCCCCTCTCACGTGGACAAACAGCCCATAGGGGAGGAGAGGGGGCGTTCACCCTCCCCCCTTTCACATGGATTGACAGCCCAAAACTGGAGGAGAGGTGGTGTCTCCCCCTCCCCCCTTCCCTGATGGAGACAAAAGACCAATCGGGGAGGAAATGGCAAATTTCCCCCTTCCCCCCCTCACGTGGCCGAAGGCCCATAGAGAAAGGTGAGGAAGCATTTCTCCCTCTCCCGTCCCCCCTCCCCTGTCCCCCTCACAAGGACGGATAGCCTAATGAGGAGAAGAGGTTTCCTTTTGTCTCCCCCTTCTCAAAAGGACTAACGAACCAAAGGAAGAGGCAAGGAGATGTTCCTCCCTCTTCTCCCTCTTACACAAGTCCACAGTCTAAGGAGGAAGGAGGCAATGAGTTTTCCTCATTCCTCCCTTGAAACTTCAAAGGATGGACACCTTGGTGAAGCTATGATTTTTCCTTGTCCAAATACCCTTTTTTAATCTTGTCAAATCCACATACATTGGAGGATAACTCCTTTGTTTGGTGACCATTGTAGGCACCGTAAAAACTAGTTTGAAGCTAAGACCCATAAAGAAAACTCTTCATACCACCAGCACTAGAGGCGAGGACGGGTTCCTCGGTTGAACTCGGGGTTTGGCCTTGTTCAATGGGTTTACCACTATAAAAGAAGCGGTCGAAAGTTTCGGTTGAGCTATGTGAAACCTGTATTTCTGACTACCTGTTGGAATTATTCAAATGAGAAAGGGAAAACCGACAGTTTTCAATGTCATGGCAAGAACCTACAAAGAATAAAGAAGCAAAAACTGACTGTTTTCTACAAAATTCACGTAAAAATTGCTTTGACACAAGAAATTTGGCATCGACTGTGCCTAAGTTAATGAAGAGAATTCAAGGTTTGGATATCTTCTTACAAAACATACAAGGGCTTAAACCGATTGTTTTTCTTCAATCATTGATCGTTCTCACAAATACACTACAAAAGTACCAAACCATTTCTTTGGAGAAGGGTTATAGTAACCCCCTCTCCAATGGATGTAAAACCACAATTTGTTGTACATTGACACGAAGTTATGGTTGAATCCATGCTGGAGGCATCGTACGTTCCCCATGTACTGGAGGACTTTGCTATTTATCACATTCATGAGAAATGTGTGAGTCGTATTCACGATGCAAATGTCAAGTTAGCAACTGACGTAAGTGCCGATTGCACCAAATGGAGCGCCGAGGTTTGAGTCCCTCTGTGGACACAAAGGTGGGCCTATTCCTAGGTGGGTACGAGCTGGCCTCCCCACATGATTTGACCAGGTCCCTGGGTTGTGGACAAATATATGGGATGGGTTGAGAGTCTTTGAACCTCAATCATTGTGGTCATTGGGCAAAGCTTCCCTTCCAATGACCAGGTGCCAAGTTTTACTTTAACATCGGTGCAGATTTCATGATACATGTGCCAATTTCACTATTAGTATGCCAATCGCACTAGCAGCATGGAAATTCAACTATCAGCATGCCAATTGCACAACACACACAAACCACGACCGTGAAATGATTTCTTGTGCCATTTGTACACATGAAAACATGTCTGATCAAACTATGAACGAGGTTGTCACATGAAATTGTACACAATTTCCGTTTACACCAAACTTGTGAGTGTCGAATGCACCATTGGCGCACAGTGTCCAAAGCTACCATACATACCAGTCGGTGTTGATACCGACTGCACAAGGTGCTCGGTTCCGAATGCATACCATTGCGGTTAAGAGCTCATTTCAACCTCACACAAATGATGTTTGAAAGAAATTATTTTTTTGTCTCTTAATACATCGAATGAAGGCTTATGATCTATGCTTCAGTGTAGCTTCTCGCGTAGGTGAATTTTTGGGATCATTTGGAATTCCAAGAGCACATTGTTTGGTACTCGGAGAATATCTCAAGGAAATAGAAAATGATCAAGGGGTCAAGTTCCTTGTGAAGGGAATAGAGAGTCATGCTAGAAACATTTAGACTTGGGTGTGATGGGAAAGATCTATATCCCAACTGGCTTAAGGAACAACTGATGAGCGTGTGGGGTACCAATCACGCCAATTGTGTCATTGTCTGGTGAATTTGCTGATAGCAGTATTTCCAGGGTAGATTATTTTGAAAGGAATTTTCACATGTTTCGACCAGCTGACGTGAATCGTTCAGAGGATGCATTCCTTGAACTTGGACCATAAAAATGGAAAAACTCCACCATTGAGATGTTTGATATGTGCAGAGATGCTGGCCACACATTTGGCTAAAAAAATACAAAACTTGCATGATGTGCCAAAGAAAAACCTTTCTCATATGTCCCATGGCATGACCATGTACGTGGTTCTTTGGGCACGACATTCGTGAAACGAGATGGCACCATCTGTTTCAGGTATGCGGACCTTGCAGGCTTCGTGGCACAAACACATTTTCCACCGGCTGTTGACGATGCTAAGAACCATGCTTATGGACACAATGATCCATGACTAACACATATGGAGGCATGCTACCCATACCATGGTACCTCGGCCACGTGCACAACACACATAGGGAGCTGTTCCAATTATTTTTGGAGCATTGGTCGCAGAATCAAAGTGGTAGAAAACTCACATGACTGATGATTATAAAAGTTTTGTGATTTTGGAAAAATATGACAAAATCATTAGATGTTTCAGATCAAGATGGCATCACCATACGGCGAGAAAACATGTTTGGTGGACGTCATCCTGTTGTTGTAAGAAGAACATGCCAATTTCCATGGCGTACTGCACTCGAGGAAATGTGATCGCTTCAAGAGTGAGCACATGGAAAAGCCACGTTATGGATTTACCATTGAACTGTGATTACGCATGTATCATATGCAGTTAAGATGATTTCCATCTTGGAGAAATGAAATCATTTTTTTTGTGCATGGTGCATGATCAAAGTCACACACATTATCACTCGATGAGTGGTGGATTCAAATCGTGGTACCCGATTGGTACCAACAATGGAAAGATACGAGAGTTTTGTCAAAAACGATATGCAACACTTAGTGAAATAGATGCAACCCTACAAAGGACAAACTCCCAAAGAGACATTGAATGTCTTAATGATAAGTAAGTAACCATAGAAATCTCCTCCAGAACTTGAGACTCTGTAGTGTGTTGGCCAAAGACAACTCATGACATTCTTTAGCGTACTATTTTATTATCCGAATGCTGAACAAAACAGAAACCCGAAGGCAAAAGTGCTTGAATCAATGTTAGTGACATGAGTTCATCCAGTGTTTTGCGAAGATACCATTGCAGTAGGAAACAAGCAATGTCCATTCTACTATTGGGTTTCCACAGTTCTTATCTATGGATGACTACTTCATTTGACTACATTATGAATGAAGCAAACTCCATTGACCCAGAAGGCTATGAGATATTTGAACGCCTTTTATTTTAGGGATGGTTCAATGGATGTACATTACCAGATATAACTTTTATAGAAATTTGGATTTCACTACTGTGGCACCTACTTGCAGAGGTCTGTCAAATTTAGTGAATGAGTGATGCCCATAGAATGTCTGATATATTTTGTCTTCCCTCGGCCTTACAAACTATTTCTGTTGATTCATGCACATGTATTTGACCATGGAAACACTTCTTATCAGGCTCATGCAAAAAGACACGCGTTGGGAATAGACACATGATTGCAAGAATACTTCATTCGTACTTAAAAGATTTCTTTTTGAAAGCGACCACTTTAGCTCTTCTAGATTCATTGCAACCTTAGGAGGTGTGGTGGGATTTGTCTTTGGTATGACCCGGAGAAGTCCTTATGCAGAATTGAGATTCAATCACGTATAAAAGCCAAATCACCTTCCTATAGAAAACATTTTCAAGACCTCACATTGCTACTTCAAAGGTGTTTATGGAGGTGTGACGGTTGTGAATTCAAAACCCGGTGGTGTTTTTCCAAGAGTAAGCAAATGTGTCAAGACTATAGGCAAGTTGGAGCAAAAACATGAGTGGATTTTGTATGCATGGGAGTACAAGCCATGGGGCATCAACGTGGTCAATCCATTGAGCTGATAGGTCATGGAGATAAAAACAACTGATTTAAGTGATGGGTGCTTTATGGCCATTGTGCCAATGACAACGCAGGCACCAGACCCCACCCATATCTCTGTGGAAATCACCTTGTGAGATTATTTACTACAACGACTCTGGAATCATGATCCATATGAGATACTGTGTGAGTTCTGAATGTCAAGAATCTCGGGACAAGGGTCGATTGGTGGAACTTGAAGGAATGTTTTGAGAAGGAGAACCAGTTGCTGGAACTAAAGAGATCCTTGAGCAAAGGTCATTTATTGATTATATGATCCACCAATGGCAGAAAACATGGGATAAAAAATGATGATGTATACACTCTCAGAGCACAATTGGTGGCCATGATGGACTGTCGACATCCATAAGGATTGATGACACGTGACCAATGCCTCCAAAACAAGGTTGGTAAGAAAAATCCTACTTGAATTCTGCAGAAACTTCACTTTCTAGGGAGACCATGAGAATGTGCCAGTAAGGAGTTCATTGCTGGTTTTCCGAACACGGCCCGCGGTCATGATGTATTCCTCATGCTTGTGAATCTTTTAATGAAGATTTTTTTTTTGTTCCAACAACCACAGACGTCAACACACCACTTGTCTCTTATTCAAGGGTTTCTTGAGGTATGATTGTATACTATTCCGTTCTACCTTTGTCCAAGATGAAAATATTCATATACATTATGGAAAGAAATTAACGAGTAATATAAAAGTGAGTGCGACGTACGTACAACTAAACTCCCCCCATTAACTCAAGTAGATCACATAAAGTTTCAATCTCAATCAAATGCTTCAAATGCACGTGGATCATGCCATGGATGAGTGGGACAAACTCCTAGTCCTGACGTATTTTTCACTAGAATATTTGGTAAATGAGTCTACACTTTTCAGCCCATTTGAGTCAAACAATGGTCCGGATCTAGTGGTTTTTTATTCATCGGTGAAGAGTGGGAGAAAAGAGATATAGGTTCCTTCTGCTGAGGCCTTTGCCGAGCGCATAGAGTCCTTGTTACAAGAGGCAAAGGATCACCTTCAAACAGTTAGGGAACAAAATAGGCATGTACTGAAAAATTCACCAGAAGATATTGTTTGGAATTACTGGCAATTAAGGAACTGCCTGGTGTTAGCTACTGAGTTACTAACCTCTGGCTGAGAAACCGTAAAACTGAGAAGCTCACAAAGGTTGTTACACCTTCTTCCTTCACATGTATATGCTGTGCACCTAAAACTCAATGAGCTTAGTGTTACATCTTAAGAAGAGCTTAAGTTGATGACATGCAAGAGAGAATCAAGAAAGATTCAATTGATCAACATGCAAAACTGCTGCTTGTCTAGTCCCATCATTCAAAACCACATTCTTGGGCAATTGCTTTAGCCAGGCACATTACCAATGGACTTGCATTGTAGAATTGACATATAGGCATCCCCGTGCCAAGGTGGCAGACCAACCATGTATCTTCCAAGAAAACAAGGATTTCCTTCCTTGGAAGCTTTTTTTTGCAACCCGGATGTGCATGGGGCCAAGATCGAACTCATGACCTCTCACTTGGCCAAATGAACAAAATGGCCGAGTTAACCAATCACCACTTGGTGTACTTACATGTCACATCTCACAGGAGACAGAGAAAAAGCGAGTCATCCCACAACGGATCCAGGCGTCATACCTCCAAAAGGGGCAAAGCATTCCTGAACAATCTTACAAAAGTGAACAAGGGGCATACATATCCAACCAATCTTTCTCTTGCATCTTGCCTTAGCTACCATGATCAGTCACCGTCGCTTGCATTGACCATGGTGATTCCTTACTTGCATGCCTGGTGGAGATTCTTTTCCAGTAGCTTTGCACGCATATCGGCCCAGTTAAACATGGTAACAACCTGCTCAAGTTCCATATTCTGCTTTCAGACCAAGTCCCCAGAATAATGGTAGCGGATTTCAATGTGTTTTATGTGCCTGGAGAGGATTGGGTTCTTGGACATGTCAATGGCACTCATGTTTTCAATCTTGATGACTGTTGCCGTTTCCTGTGGTATCTTCATGTCAGATAGCGTGCTGCATAGTCACTATATCTCTTCATGCACCTCAGCCGAGGCAATGTACTCAGCTTTAGTTACTGACAAAGAGCCACACTCCTGCTTGCAGCTCGTCCAACTGAAATAATCTTGTTTTAGTATACAAACCAAGCCCGATATAGATTTTGTGTTGTATATCCTGCCTTCCTAATCAGAATTGGTGTAGCACATGAGAAGAAGTGACTCGAAGTTAGCAGATCCTCCAAACTAGAGCCCAACATGCAGTATCCACTTAAGGTAGTCCATGAAGCGCATCATGGCCTGTCAGTGCGATGGACTAGGGTTGGCCACAAGCGGCTTACCTGCCCAACAACATGGGTTGCATCTGGTCTGGTGGTGACCATGTCGAAAACTGGACTGATCACTACAGAAATATGTGGAAATTCCCACATGTCATTTTTCTTTGCTTCATTGGATGGGAATATTGGGGTGGAGAGCTTGCACTTTGAGCCCATGGGTGTGCCAACAGGTTTGCAATCTGCCATGTCGTAATGCTGAAGGATGGAGTAGATGCCTTTTCTTTTTTATTCCTTTTATTGAAGGTGATTGTACTGTTGCTCTCTCACGCTTGATGAAGATTCCAAGATAGTAGTCAAGAGGACCCATGCCCTTCATTTTGAATCTACTGCTCAGCTTCCCCTTGAGATCATCTAGCATCCCCTTTGAGGAAGAGCAAAGAATCAGGTCATTGATGTACAAGATGATGAACATGAGCCTTTTTTTGCTCTTATTCATGTAAATGCTTGGGTCATTGTCGCAATACACAAAGTGCACTTTCGACATGAATGAATCCATCCCTTGGTACCAAAGCATTTGGGATTAATCCATAGAGCTCATTCACCAACCTCCACACTTTACCCTCGGGGGTATACAACCCTTCTTCCATATGCACCTCCTTGCCAAGTTTTCCATGTAGAAAGGGTGTCTTCCATCCATCTCGTGGAATTTCATGTTGTTGGCAGCAGCGATGGTGAGTATTGATCGGATGGAGGCAAATGTCACCACAGGAGAAAAGGTCTCATTCAACTCTATGACAAGGTGTTGAGAGAACCCCTTTGCCACCACCCAAGCATTTTACTTTTCTATCTCGCCACCATGTTTCCTTTTTACTTTCAACACCCACTTGAATCCCACCACGTGAGTCCCAATTGTTCTTTCCACCATATCCCATGTCCCATTCTCCTCAATGCAGTTGAGCTTGTTGCGTATTGCTTTGTTCCACTAAGCTTTGTCAGGACGATTGAGTACCTCTATGATGTATGTTGGCTCCTCTTCAACTAAGAAAAAATAATTTAAGCATTTCCATTTACCCTTATCTCTGTCATAATGCTGCCAAGGCACTTTGAGACGTGAACTGCTCTTTGGACCTAATGGCTGGTTTTGCTGTTGTGGAAGCTGCAGGTCTGCTTTATTGTTGATGATGGGATAGGTATGTCGGAGTCAGAGTTTGATTCCTCTAATTCAGCTTCATCGGCTCCTCTCTCTGTCGTACCACCCAGCCACACACAAGCAATTGCCAATGTGCTTGAGTTTTTTGTCCCTCCTCAAGGTGGGTGAGCTACTATCCCTTTTTGGGAGCAGTCTCAAGTTCCAGAAGCTCTCTCATATCCATTAAATTTTTATGGAAATATACATTTTTGCTTTGGATGGCCTTGGATCCTTGGTTCTACAGTCTATGAGCTCCGTGGGTGGTATCCTAGTCGATGAAGATTGACTTTTGAGCTCCTGCATCTTGCTTTCTTGGGCCCTCACCCAACCTGGACCCTACCAAAGCCGGTGTGACCAAATACCTTAAAATAGGAGGCATCCAGCTTCTTGCCTGACCATGCTGCTTACGAAATCTTCAGCTGTTGTGTCTACTCCTTCTTGCCTCCCCTTTGCATAGCTGTTGCATTTGTGGTTCACAAGACAGAAAACCGTATGTGCTGCTTCAGCCAAGAATTGTGGAGGCAGCTTGGCATCAAAGAGGATGCACCTTGTCATGTCAAGGAGGTTCTAGTTCATCCTCGCTGCTATGTCGTTGATTTAAGGTGAGCAGGGGGTGGTTTTCTAGTGTTCAATGCCATGTTTCTTGAGCCACTCCCTGCAGGCTTTGTACTCCCCTCCAATTTCCTCCGCGAACACCTTCACCTTCTTACCACTTTGCCGCTCAACCATAACGACAAAGACTTGCATGTTTTCCTTCACTTCACTTTTCATTTTGAGAAAACATATCCAGATCTTGTAACTGTGGTCTTCAATGCAGGTGAGGAAACATCTGTTACCTCCATTGGATGGTGTGCAAAATGGACCGTACATAACATAGGATGTTTGCCAAGAGCATGCATGTAACTGCTCTTGAAAGCCTTATTCTTTGCGTTTCCATGAAGGCACAGCTCACAGAAGTTCCCAGGTGCTTCTTTCACCTCATCACATAGCTCGATCCCATGTACTAGCTTCTTCTTTTCCATGAGAACCAATGTGTGATGAGTCACGTGTCCGAAGCGCATGTGCCACATGTTCTTGGAGCATGTTTTCTGGCTGGAATGAACAGTCCCGGTGGCTTCTATTGCTTGCGGTTCTCTAGCTGCTTCCACTACTCCAACATGCCCTTTGTTATCAGACTCTCCGTTGCTTCTCTTATCAAAATCAATCTCGGCCGAAGATTCAGCCTTCGAGTCTTGGTTTGTAAAACATGTAGTCCATCAACACTAGGAACTTATGCAACAACATTTTTGGAAGAGTAGGAGATATCGATGTTCTTGGTAAGGACAATCACTACTTCCTTTTATATGAAGACCGCCGTCATGCCATGATCAGTGATCGTTGAGACGGTGACCCTCCTATGGGTAGGTCATCAGAGGCCGGGTACATTGCACTTGGAGCCGGGGCTACTCAGGCTTTGGGCCTGCAGTTCTTGTTTTGTGATTTGTGTCAATCTGTATCTTCCATCCCTTTGGGTTATGACAACCAGAGTGCTCTTGTCATCATAGATAAACCTGGTGTCTTTCATGCACAGAAAAATCACACTTTTTCAGCATCCTTTTGTGTGTGACTTGGTATAGCGGCATGTATTTACTGTCATATTGGTTGGCATGGACATGTATATGCGAGATCAAGCTAACTTTCAAACAAAGGGACTTGTAAAAAGGAAGGCAGGGCTTTTTCGCTTGCCTGCGGGTGGCTAAGAGTGTGATGTGTGCGTATGGGCTATTGAGCATTGTAGTACACATTTATGTTTGTTTTGCACGTGCATGAAAATTCATACCAGTGTTGTGATGTGAGCCGTTCCTGTCTGTACATATAGTTGATTGTGACCACTCGGTCATTTCCAAACTGGTGCAGATAGTATTTGTGTGGTGATCTATGTGACCCAGCCAACACTGAGAATTTTGGTGTGGTGATCTACCAATCTTCAGCTGCAAGATATCTACAACAGTGTGTAAAGGATATTGATGGGCACTCGGCCATATTTTTGCAGCCTCAAGGTTTTCCTTCATGGACTAGCCTTCAATCAAATCTGAATGTTTTGCATAGTGTGTCATCCGGTCAATGTCAGATCTATGTGTTTGTGCAGTCATTGCATACGACTCAATACTCTTCATCCGTAGGTTCAGATGCCTTTACAGAATAGTGGTTTGGGCTGGTTTTAAAGAAAAGTGATCTGGCACATGCATCACCCGCAGTGGGCCAAACTAGGTAGTTACGCAATGATATCTCCTTGCATGTTTGAGCTTGAATAACATGAAACCATGTGCATCTACCCTAGCCAATCCATTCCTGCTTGCACCTGCCTTGCATGCCAGTGTGTCAGCTGATTGGACAGAGTTTCCACGTCAGTGATAGCAAAACTAGGAAGCTTCCAGGTGTTGGATATGTATGCCCCTTGTTTACTACAGTAGGATGGTTTGAAAATTCTCTACCCCTTGTGGAGGTATGATCCCTAGATCCATTGTAGGGTGACTCACTTATGCTCTGCCTTCTGTGATATATGACATGGAGTACAATGGTTAACATGGTCATTTTTTTCATCTGGCCAAGTGCGAGGTCATGAGTTTGATCCTTGCTCCATGCACATCTTGAATCCAAAGGAAGCTTCTACAAAAGGAAGTATGTAACCTCTTAGAAGGTACACGGGTTATCTGCCTCCTTTGCACTAGGATGCTAATGTGTCAAGCCCATAGAGCAAGCCCATTGGAGACGTGGCTGGATCAAGCCATTGCTGAAGAATGTGATTTTGAGTTCTGGGAATGGACAGACATCTATAATAGGACTTGTATTACATGCTGATCAACTAATCCTTGCTTGATTCTCTCTTGCGCATTGACAACTTGATCCCTTCTTGAGATGTCTTGCTCAGGTGTTAGTTCTCTTGATTGTTAAGTGTATGCCTGATTATGTAGGGGTTGCACAACACATACATGTAAATGAAGAATATGTAACAATCATCATGAATTTTTTGGTTCCATGACATCTCTGCTAGAGGTTGCTAGCTCACTAGCCAAAAAGGTTTTATGGGTCCACATCTCTGGTTCGAGAAGTTTCACACATGCAACCACTAAGTCACGAGTAGTGGCAGCGCCCTCTCTCTCTCACCCAAATTCTCTATTTGCAGGTCAACATCAACAGGAGGAAAATGCATCAAAATTTCAAATTTCCTTCTTTAGAGCTGAAATCAGCCTACATCAACCTATATCAACCTACATGCTTTTGTGACCGCCAAGATCAATAGGGCAAGAAATTGCCCCTGCTGACCAACAGCCTACAGCAACCTTAAATTCAGGTGCATTTTCATCAACAATAGGTACAAAAATAGTAGCAGTTGTAGTTGTAGAAATGGCAGGGTCAAGTAAATTAGGGAACGAATTTGTTGTCCTCAATTTTGATGGAACAGTGTTTTCTCTAAAGAAATGGCAATTCAAAATCATCATGGATGATAGAGGGTAGCTGGGATACTTCGACGCAACCATCCTGGTACTAATGGAGGAGAGGGAATGACCTTGTGGCATGGGTCAAGCTCCACAAGAATGCTCTTGCCGTTCTTGTGTCCTTCATACAAACCTCACTCCTTTCACACATCAGCAGTTGAACGGTGACAGCCGTAGCATACAACAAACTAGGCAAGGTGTTCCAGTCCTCCTCAATTTCTAACCATCTCTTCATTCTGATGAATCTCATCAGCATGAGGCTGGGTGAACGGGAGGACGTATCCACCTTTATGGAAAAGCTTGAGACACTCCTGTAACAAGCCACGAGCATGGGGTGGGACCTAGAATCTGATGTATAGGCCATGATATTGTTGATGATGCTACCGGAGAGTTGGGGTCCTATGATAATAGTGATTGGAGGGTGGACATAAAAGCAAGTATCCTATACCGCTGTCTTGGAATACGTGGATAAGGAAGCAATGAAGAGCAAAAATCATAAGCAAACATGGCTGTATTTGCCTCACAAAGCAGTGACACCTTCCTCAATACCTCCTCCTCTAGCTACAGGGGTAACAACAACACAAGTAAGAGTGGTAGGGGTCCAAAGCGCAAAGGAAACTGCCACATCTGTGGCACGGCTGGACACTCGGCTTGGGAGTGTAGGGAAACCAAGAAGGAGGGAGGAGATGGGGATGGAAAGAGAGGGAGAAATGGTGGGAAGGATCCAACCAGCTTGATGGCTGATTCTGCCTGCATCAAAGTGAGGGAGATACTCAAGCCAGGGGTGTACGAACTTGATTCAGGAACCAACGAGCACACCATGCACGAGAATAAATACTTCAAATATCTTGCTCCATGCAGCAAAAAATTCAGATTTTCCAATGGCAAGGATGAGGCATCTAAGGGGACTGGTTCCAAGCTGGTCATAGTGGTTGTCAATGGTGGAGATTCAGACCTCAGGCTAGATGGGGTAGTTTGCTTTCCCTTCTTCACACCTTGGACCCCTTCTCAGCCTTGGTCTACCAGACGCAAGCCACAGAGTGCCAAACATAATAGAGACAAAGTTCAGAGCGATGGCCAAACCAGAGCTCATACGATGGGACATGATCTGGTAGGGGACCATGTAAAAGGCGGTTCCACACCCACATCATGAGGGATAAGCCCTCAGAGGCAAAGGCCTTCTAGTGAACACACTAATTTTGCATGGCACAACCTACATTATACATGGTGCATTTAATGTATTTGGACACACCATTATTCTGGGATATAGCATGGGTAGAGAGCTGGTGAAGTACAACGTACATGGAAAATAACGCGTCCATCTTGCCAAGGAACTCTCTGCCATGATCCGATCAAAACAGGTGAATTCGGTAGCTAGACTAGCGCTCAGCCATGTCCAGCCACAAGCAAACCACAAGAGCAGCATCAATCTTGTGAAGGAACATCGGTTGTAGAACCACCGCATCCAGGTGGGATCAACATCAGAGGAAGGAATGTACCGACCCGGGTCCAACAGAGATTCAAGTGGGACGGCGTCGAGAAGATGTAAGTGGACCATCTACAATGGGTGAAGTTCATGAGAGGAGGATTCAGGGTAAATGTAGCTCGGTGATGCATCTTATCCTGAGCATAGAAGAGGCCATTGGTATTGGCATGCTTCTTGAAGGAAGCCGTATCAAGACCGAGGACATGCTATGCCTAAATGAGCTTTGAAATAGTATCCGTGCACACATGACAAAGATGACGATAGAGGAGTCACTAGTGCTTAGACGAGAGCATAAGAGTAACAAACACACACACTGTACATAACGGAGGAGAGGAGATGGAGGAAGCGCATCGAAGCTAGCCATATGGATCATCTATGGTAGAGGCAAGGATCATTCTGACATGAGTCTCAAAATCAGACACTGTTGCAGAATCCGTAGAGTGCTCAACAGAGAGACCCATTCTGGTGCAAGTACAAACCAAGAGCAAGCTGAGATCAAGATCAGGGATAAAGAGCACATTAGAAATGTACAGGAGACATGGATCATCAAACCAGACAACCCCAATGCATGGGACAGGTAGTGAATGACCAGAATCTATGCGGGCCGAGCAATCAGACCCAACAAGAACGAGAATCATGAATTCAGTGCAACAACGTGTCATGTGATGGGTAGCACTGGAGTCAATGATCAAGGTGCCACTCACCTCATGGCCTGCCCTCAATACCAATGCAACACACCATGGAGCAGTGAACCTCTACTTGACACTCAGCAAAGGGCTCCAAGTCACAAAGAACAACACAAGTCTTTGAATCATCAAGCCAAGTGGTACTGTCAAGCCCAATGTCATCCTCACCACACCATTCCTGAGCCCTATTGACGACGTCATCATGGGCAATGATCAGAACGGGACAAGCTACCTGTGGACCAATCGACTGTGTCAATACACTTGCACCTCATTGAGTGAGAAGTGCTAACACCTGATGGAACTTTGTGATGGTGCAATATCGAGGCTCCTGGTCATCACTGCTCTTTGAAGAAGCTAGCATCCCTACAGCTGTCCTTGCCCTATCGCAAATCTCCTGTGTAGAGCGAGGATTTGACCGCTATGTTTGTATTTCATCGAGCCCATTGTCTTGCTCTAGTCAAGTGATTGCTGACACTGTGTCTAGCAATGGGTACCCCCACAGTTGAAGCAATGGACTGAGCGTCCACTGCCATGTCTTGCTGGTACTATCTACTTCTGCCCCTTGCTGCACCCCTTTCTTCCCTTCCTCACCTAAATGTCTGCTAAAACGCCCTGAGTCTGGCCGGTCCAAGGACAAGGAGAGGAGAAGGGAGAGGGAGAGGCAAAGCTGGAGGTGAGCGTTGTCAGAGGTGTCGTGGTCATCACCGAAACAAGCGGGCTCAACTGATGCGCTCGGGCTGCCTCCTCAACGGCTGTTTTGTGAACGTAATAAAACGGGGCCCGAGGGAGGAGCTGAAGAGACTTGAACAGCTTGATGATTGTGACATGGTCAAGTTTTGAGAAAGGTGGAAGTCACATGTACCCATTCTTCGGAACTATATAGCTCGTATGCTCATGCCATGTATCATACAATGCAGGTATCAATGTACCACGAGAAATAACACATGTATCAGCACAATGCAAGAAAGCAATGCGCCCTCCATGCGGTTCTACACATTACTCATCCGGGAGGAAAGAAAAAAAGAACTCCAAAGCCCTTGGACTGTTTTCTGACACCTGAATACTGATGGAGCGGAACACACATGAGAAACATCTGGCTAATCCACAAACCAATAGCCGAGAGTTGGATGACATGCTTTTGACTGCCATTGCTCTGCACAAACCATTGTACTTTGGGCCAGGGTTCAATGTAAGACAACGTCATCCTGTGTTCAATATGTATCAAAGTTTTGCACACGTCAATGCACAAGACACGTGTCATCGGATATGTTTCCAACAAATGGGCAAGCGCCGTTGGTGACAACTGTGCACGATATCACCATTGGTGAAAATTCCATCTTCCAACCGATACTTCCTAGACCATTTCCACAGAATTCATGTGACATCATCGAAGAGGTTGGAAAGCCTGGTTGAAGCATGAACCATTGTAAAACGACCAGTTGAAAATCTAAGTTTAAAGTACCGTGTATTTCTCTTTCAATCGCCACAATCAAAACCCAACTTATGGCTTCCTCGCCGCATATGTTGCTGAAAGGACGCCCATTGCCACCGCTTGAGAAATGGGTTTGGGATGTGGACGATAATGCACCATGGACCTGTACAGTACGTGGGTGGAGTGAAAAAATATCAAGCACCCCCACGTGGGGTGGAGCGTGTGGATCCATCCAATGTGAGACTCAAAGGAATGGGGACCAACTCCCGCCAACCCATACAACATGTACTAGAACCTAGGTGTTAACCCGTCCCATCGCCATTCAATATGTTGCACTCCTCATTGGAAACCATGGGTCCATCCAGACCCACTGCGGTGTGATAAGCTGTAGATCGTGTAGCACATGACATGATCCCCTTTGAGACATCTGTAAACAACATGTAATGTGGCATTGACTTTGATGATGATGCCATCCATTTGATGCATGTATTGTGGCTCGTCTTTCAATATTTTGACTCTCTTTCCCATGGCTTCTGCTCCATGTTGTCCAATGGAAAGGATGCAACATGCAACCCGGATGGCTTGTTTCAACGTTCAACCATTTGACAAGTAGTAGAAAAGGACTACCTTTTCAACTTTCTACTTCTGTTTCAATGTGTCTAATCCATATGTACCCAATGGTAGCTCTTTCATGCGCTGGTTTTCTAGTGCACAGTCAAATGAGTGTACTTGAAGAGTGTACACTAACACAACTGTATCCCTGCCCTCTCCCTATCTTTCTTTCTCTCAAAATCTCATCAGTTCCTCACCATCCCAATCTCCATCTACTTCTCTATCCCTCTCTCTCTCTCTCTCTCTCTCTCTCTCTCTCTCTCTCTCTCTCTCTCTCTCTCTCTCTCTCTCTCTCTCTCTCTCTCTCTCTCTCTCTCTCTCTATCTCTCTCTATCTCTCTCTCTTTGTGACTTCACCTTTAGATTTAGAAATACCTTGACCAATATAAATCTTTTCTTGTGTATTTTTCATGATTTTATTCAGGTTTTTATCGAGATGTTTTTCTAGGGTAATGAAGTATAGATTATCGGAGACGTATAACTGACCTCATTGTTTTCTGTTCTCCTTCTCATACTGTTGTGAACATTTAATGTCAAGCCAACCTGGTTCTACATTTGTGTTTTGCACACGCAACACTGTTGATGGTCGCCAATTCGAAAGTTATCGACAGGAGATTTTTCCGACCGGCTGCCGGTGGTTGATGAGACAAAGTTCCATCTTCACCCTCCTTGTGTGAGGCTCAGTGCACATGGGCTAGTGCGCTCAATTTGCCTAGAAAAGTGCACTTATCGTACACTGAGTGCAGGATTTTGTGCATCTCACATTTATAGGCTTGCGCCGTCCAGTTCCCAGCAAGAAAAGAGGTTCGACACTAAAAATCAGGAAATCACGCTAAGTTGACGCCTGTCATCAATAGG
>SZWC01004261.1:29969-51501 GCA_023375785.1 Penium margaritaceum
ATAGCACTTACTTTGAGAAAAAAAATAGTTTCTACATCAAGGAAGTTGTGTCATTGGGGTTTTTACACAAACACAAAATCAGGTGGTTAAGTTAAACACAAACACATTTTAGTTCTTTGTCAAGTGAGCTCGTTCAAGTTATCTCTCTCTCTCTCTCTCTCTCTCTCTCTCTCTCTCTCTCTCTCTCTCTCTCCTCTCTCTTTGTGCCTTGCGTTGTTTCAATATCAAAGTTTGAACTTCACCCAAGAAACGCTGGCGGCTTGAGTGCCAAGGCACACGGGTAAGGTCAATGTGCATTGCTGTGAACTTTTCTATGCATGTAATCGCACAACTATATCTAAAATAGGCTTAATTATCTCACTCGAGCTGGCCCCTCCACACTAAGCTCTTGCTCATGCGCTTCTTGCGATTCCTAAGACACAAATCACGAAACCGTGAACCATTTGCTCTAATTTGTTAAGCACACCCATGGTGGTTCCCCTACTCGAGACGAGTTTTCATAAATTTCTAGCGCCGACGAGAATTCAGCGGAAAAGTATCCAAATTTCGATGTAGTTCGCGACATTCCACCTTCCTGGAAGATGGTCGAAGTTGTCAGATTTTTTTGGAACAAAACACTGGAGTTTATGTATCAAAAACACGAAGTCACCTCTGGCCTCGCTACACTCGCCACACTAATGCGGGTAACTGATGTAGGCGTTGGCTCCACATCATACACGACAATGGCACACAGATGTGCACAAGGAAGTGATTCAAAGCCACCATTGGAGGGTCCCACGTCAATGTCGCTGCCACATGCTCACAGTACTATGGTTGAATTCTTATTAACATTAGGTTTCCTAGCGTTTCTCTCTGAGGGTTCATAACCGGGTTGCTCCTCCCAAGATATGCACTGCCGGTTGTCTGCATCGCTGCATTCCTAGACCTACGTTGCGAGCTAGGATGAGCTCGTTGCTCGCCCACTCATCACCCCGCCACCTCCACATAACAAACATTTAGTATGCTGCTTATTGCTTACTCTCGTGATTCTTTGCTTAACTAAACCCCGTTGATGGACTTTTCCTCCTTGTTATGTGCGTTCCACTCGCACCTCCCTCATTTCCCCTTCCACTAGGCATGGTTGCCTCCTAGTACCCTACTACCAGCTGAAACCAGGTAAAAATTGATTACCCTTGGGCTCAACATTGTTGCATAATTAGATTCCCCCTCGTAGCCAGTGTGCGGAAATTCCTTCTAAAACGTGTTCCAAAGATAATCAGGCTCTATTCATGCCCACAAGAAGCTCTCAAAGAGGGAGATGCCCCTAGTCACTTTATTTTGGTCGTTTAAAGTCGCGCATACATTGTGGGCGTGCACACTTGACCTAGACTCCTGAACATTTCTGAGGTTTAGAGGCAGATAATTCTGTGAGGCCTTGTAGCCGGTTTGCAAAAATCCAACCACGGTTGTTTGAAATAAACCAAAGAAAAGAATCCTTCGCAAATGACTGTCTGGATTTAGGCGACAATATGGTATGAGAGCAATGCCGATGGAATGCCTTGTGCTCACATTAGAGTCCGTGATCCTCTACGTAAGGCGTGTAGGTAGAGCTAGAAAAAAGTGTGGGAGAAATCATGTGACTATGTGTGCTGCAAAGCAAGACGGATGCAACAATATCGAGTCACATCGTGTAGAGGTGCTAAGAGGGAGAAACGGGAGCGAGCGAGCAAGTGGCGAGCTTGCTTTAGCTCGCGTTTCCTCGCGTGGTGGTCTCAAACCACCCAACCTAAAAATGGAGGCATTAGTCAAGTGTGCCTTGGTTAAGATCCTGGTGTGAATTAGGTGTGCAGCACCAAGTTCGACGAATCACAAGCCAGAGGCGTCAGAGCCACAACTGGTGTATAATCCTCGGGCACGTTTCTCCAAGTTGTTGTACCGTCACCATGACGTCATCGCCAGCAAAGCTGAATGTCTCTCTCAGTCAGTCACTTGCAACAGGAGGGAGGGTGTGCAACGAGGCCAGAGGTCATTGTGTGGTACACACACACAACCAACACTCCTCCATGACCCACTACCAACACACGCGATCACAGACTCACAAGGACGCATGCACACCACAAGATGTGACACACGACTCAATGCACACAAGACGGGACAGCTTAGTCGGGGGCATCACACGGACAGAGTAGACCAATTGCATGCACAGCTTCTTGAAAGACGTTACTGCTAAGTGCCATGGTGAGGATGTCAGCTCGTTGCTGTCCAATATCAGCCCAAACGATCTGGACATCACTTGTAACCACTCTCTGACGCACAAAGTGGTACTCCACGTTGATGTGAATCGTGCCTGTGTGATGCATGCCATCATGTTCAGTAGTGGCCTTAGTGATTTGATTGTCACAAGAAAGAGTGATATAACAAAAGGGGACGTGCAGCTGCTGCAACAAGCGACACAACTTGACACTTTTGCAGGTACCTGCGCCAAGAGCAACGTACTCTGCCTCAGTGGAATTCTGTGCCACGCAGGCCTATTTGCCACTCTTCCACAATACGGCAGTCCCACCAACAAGGAGGATGTAACCTATATGACTTCGAGGGTTGATATCATGCGCCCTTTCACTGTCAGTGTACCCATCAACCACCACCGACAGTTGCGCTTGATACCAAAGGCCAGTACGGACAGTGGAGAGGACGTACCTAACAACACGCAAGACTCTTCACCATCGCCGTCGCCGCTTCTACTGCATTCTTTCGCTATAGCTACAACCTCATAGCCAACGCGCACGCATGCCTCCTCTAGTCTCCGAGGGGGGCCCAACTTCACTACGGGCCACGATATGCACAGTGGGTGAATTAGCCTTGCCGCCATTTTTTCTTGGTAGCAACAGCGACTTGGAGCAGTCGGCTCCACCCAGGTCCCTTGATTTTTGTTGCCAACCTTTGAGCAAGAAGCAACATTCTCGTGGAGAGATTGCCTACAGATGATCAGTCTTCAAGACCGTAGGCAGGCCCATCTCCACTCTTGCACGGAGGCCTGTCTTGTGACATCCCACCAACGTCATGCCAATCCTAACAAGTGCAACGATCACAACAGCATCGGCAGTCACAACCGTAACATCCATAGTAGAAGAAACTACTATTGTAATGACAGGAGCAGCCTCAGCAAAAGCAGTAGCAACAACAACGACATTTTCCATAGTATTAGTAGCAGTAGCAGCAACCGTAGCAGCAAAAATAGCAGTAGTAGCCACAGTAACAACTACTTCTTCAGTCACAGCAATAGAACCAACAATTGTAGCAGTAGCAGCAACGCAAGCTGCCACAGCTCCAACAACAACGGCAATTGCGCTAGCAACGGTAGAAACACCAGCAGTAGGAGAAACAACCATGTTAGCAATTATCAATTTAGTCACATTAGCAGCATCTCATGTCATGGCATCGGCATAAGCAATATCATTGGCAACAACAACAACGGTAGTAGCAACAGTGGCATTTGTAGCATCTAAGTCTCTACCTTGTCTGCCCCATACACACCAGCTACTCTAACAGCCACATGAGTAGCTACAACTGTGTGCATCAGCTATAACACTAAAGTGATAGCCACAGCAGCAACAACCGCAGCATCAACAAATGATATAGTAACGGCAGCAACAACAAGAGCAACAACGTCCTACTGATTGTAGTGTTGCGGTGGTACAGTGTCTACCACGTTGGCACTTCATGACATTTCCAGCTCACTTCCTCTTGGTACATACTATGAGGAGAGGAAGTCGCACTGCCCAGTGTTGACCTGTGTCCATCGGCCATCGATGGGCATTGATGTACATCGACACATCGATGGAGTCGTCACAGAGGGCATCGATGTGCCAACGCTGTGAAACCTCTCAAAACCACCAGAGCACACCTGGTCCATAGGAAAATTTTTCCACTAAGTATTTTTTGACTCAAGTGTGAAACACAACTCTTATGTTACACTTACATTTCATGGGAAGCCCATCATTGTCAAGCACTTCACCTATCACTTGTGCATTTTCCTACCATGCTATCATAGTGGGTTTTAAAAGCTACACTTCACAATGAAATCTGATGGCAAGCATGTCACTCTAATGTTGTTTACACATAATTGGACACATGGAATGTAAGAGAATTAAAGAGCTTCAATGTAAGTGGCATCATGTAAGAGCAGGGAACAAATTTTGTGTGAAACAACAACTTGGTCAAAAAACAGATGCATTGAATCTATCACTTCCTCGCAGCCTGCCTGCGCTTCTTTGCCTTGCTTGCTGCTGCTGCGGCGGAGCGTTTCAGAGCTGCTGCTTTGGCTGCTGCAGCTGGTGATGCTGCTTTTTGAGCAGCAACACTTGTAGGGCCAACTCTGGATGCCGCGGTGGATGACCCCTTGCGTGGTGGTGATGCTGCAGTCTCCAGCATTACATCATCTTCGCATGGTGTTTCTCCAGCAACACTGGCAGCAGCATCTGCCATCACACCCCCCTCCCCTTGCTCCTCTCCATCCTCACCCAGCCCACCGTCTGCCCCCTNTGTGCTTGCTGCTGGCTTCTGCTGCTCACGCACACGAACAGGACGAGCATGTGGGAGTCCTGGCATGTCTGTCATGACACGGACGGATGCCATGACTTCCACCACATCTTCATCTGCTGCTTCCAACTCATCTTCATCTTCTCCCTCCTCGTCGTCGCTTTCCATCTCCTCCTCAGGCTCACTCAGCACCCCATCTTCTTCAACAATATCCCCGTCGTCTTCACTTGCCTCTGCTTCTGTGTCTGCCTCTGCTTCTGCTGCGACTGCTGCTGCTGCAAGCCCCCCAGCTGCCTTTCGTCCACTGCGGCCATAGTGCTTGCGTAGTCGCACGTTGCACCGCACCAGCAGCTCCAGAGTCTCCACCTTCAACCTGTTGCACCTGGCAGTATGAATTAGCTCGTGCGTGGAAAAAACATGTTCGCACTCAGAGGATGAGCATGGCTGGGAAAGCACCTTCAGCGCTAGGTCCCGTAGAACTGGTAAGTGGCACATGTAGTTCACGTGCCACTCCACAGGAGTCATGGTTCCACATTGTACCTTGGCCACTGCAGTAATGGCCTTTGCGTTCCTGCGGGGAGTAACCATCGGATCACTCACCACCATGGTTTGGGCTCTTTGGAAAGCCCCAATCTCCTTCATCACATCATCCTGCTTGTCATCAGGAACCAACGCCTCCACCACAGCCTGCCAAGCCTGCAAGGTGTTGCTGTCTTTTGACAGGTCATTGCCGAAATGCTCAGGGTGGAGACGGCNGACTTCAGCTGCTCTGTGCAATCCAGGAGCCCCTCATAAATCTCACCGGCACCACCACCCGGCTTGTCTGCCACCCTCAAAACGACTGTCAGTGGTAGCAGCAACTCTTTCAGCTGACGCACCTGCAGCCAGAAGACCTTACGTCTGATGATCCTCCTCATCTCCCGCTTCCTCGACCGAAAGCTAGCATCTCTGTGTGAGCCAATCTGCTTCCACACGTCCAGTTCAACAAACGTCTCCAGTTCATTCCGCAGCTCCAGCAGTCTCTCCACCATGGAGAAGACGAAGGCAAAGCGTGTGTCACAACGGTTCTTCAGCACTTTGCCGCCAGTCTTCTCCTTCAGCCAAGTGCGCGGCATTGCGTTGTTCCTGAAAAAAGCCACAACCTTTTCACACCGTCCAATCACACCTGCANTGTTCACTGATGCATTGTCGCATATTACAGAGACCACCTTGTCCTCCCCCACAATGTCAATAGCTGCCTCAATCATTGATGCAATGTGGTCTGCATCCCTGGTCAATCCACTGGCATCACGGGAGAAGATATGCACAGACCCCAAGGCGTTCACCGCCATAGCGTTGTAGATTGGCCTGACCTGTCGGTCAGACCACTCATCAACAGCTAAACTGCAGCCATACGTGCTCCATCCTTGCTTCAGAGGAGCATCCAACTCCTCCAGTTCCTTGTCAAGTTTTGGAAGAAGATCCCCCACCACAGTGGACCGGGCTGGAAGCCTGAAAGCAGCTGTCGTTTTCTTGGCACTCTTCACAACCTCAAGCAACACCGCCTCCCGACAGAAAGATATGGGCAGGGCAGAGATAGCCATCAACTTCACAATGTCCAGCTGGCAACGCTCATTGTTCGACCGGTCTGCGTGCTCTACCATTGTTGATTGCCGGAAGGAGGCTGCTCGGTTGACGTCAAAGAGGGGAACCTCACCCTCCAGTTTGGTTGAAGCCGGCTGCCGCTGCCGCTTCTCCCCGGCCTCCTCGTCGCTATCCACCACCAGGGTCACGCCAGCAAGTGCAGCCGTGGCCTCCTGCTGCTTCTTCTCCCAAAGTTTCAGCCACTGAACTGGCTTGTCTTTCGTGCCCCATTCCTGTCCCTCTCCCTTGTAGAGGCTGACGATGTGCGGCTGCCATCCAGCAGGAGGAGGGGGGTGCCGCTCCAAGCCAAGAACGTCGCGACAGAGCGGTGGCGGGTGAGGGCACTTTGCCACGTTAGGGTTGTTGCAGGCAAAATGACCGCGGATGCGGTCACTCGTCCCGCCGGTCCTCTTGGCACACGATCCACACAAGAATCCTGGATTCTTTGCGTCTGTGGGGCACGGCTGGCAGTGCTTTGAGAGCTCTTTGGTGAGGAAGTCACCACTGAGCGGCTTTTTCTTTGGTGGATTCCACCGGGCAGCGTCAAACTGGCTGGAGACAGCTGAAACAGCCAGGGGAGACCCTGATCCTGCTGTAGAGGCTTGGTTGGTGGAGCTCCCCGCCTGCGAGTTACCGGCCTACGCAGCCATGGTGGCCAGTCTCAACAGTGAGCCAGAGATGGCTAACTGTTGAGACCGGCACCGAACAGGGCAGCGATGACTGACTCTCGCCTTGAAAGTCTGAGAGTAACTCGGACTGTTGAGCAAGCGGAACGGACGGTCGACCCGGCCCTTGGATCGACAGCCAGCAATCGCCAAGCCGGCTGCTAATCCGACGGTCTAACCTTCATGCAACATGGATGAAGATATGGTTTGACCATGTGGTACGAGGTCATGCACGTATGGTTCGAGGATGTCGTCCGAGATCCATGAATCGATTGAGCATTGGACAGGCTGGAATGTTGCTCGGCTACTGTTGCAATGTTGCATATCTGTAGTGCTGAGCATGCTGAAAGAAAGAGGATACACAGCTGGAAGGATACTCCCATTGGTTGAATGAAGCTGAGTCATAACACATGTCATGCACACATGGCACATGCATGGCCGGTGGCAAAAAGATCCTAAAACAAAATTGTGTGCCGGAAGTCGATCACGACCTTCGGTGGCATTTCCGCGAGAATCACGGTCCTTTGGTGCTTGAGGTTCCGCGCGGTGACTCAGCAGGACCAAGGTGACCACGCCTGCGCCATCGGCATCGATGCCCCATCGATGGGAATCGATGGGCCGATGTCGATGGAGGGTGCCTCCATCGAGCATCGAGGGCAACTATGGCACTGCCACATGTGTCATTGAAGAGGCATGAGCAACAAACATGCATCCGAGTCTACCTCAACTCCGTTTGCTCATACTGCTCGTCAACACATAGTAAGGGTTTTTCCACTGCTCTCTCCAGGAGGATCTATAGTCCCACATCTCAGAGATCTTCGATACTCAATTGTATGCGATGCTCCCGTAGGACATCATTAGTCTTGTGAGTACTCACAAGACTTCTATCATCATAGAGGCTGCTGCAGTTGTCGCTACCACATTTACTGTAGTAGCTAGAGTTTTGCATGTTCTTGCTTCTACCTCGGTAGGACGCGTGAGTGAGGCCTAAACTGAAGCCGCGGTTGTCGTTGGTCGTATTGCTATAGACGTTCATAACATTAGTACATAGATCTTTGTCATAACATCCACCATTGCATTAGCAATAGCCTCAACTACATTTGTTACAATAGTGGCCGCATCCCCCATCCGTACTTCTACAATGGCCACTATCACCACCATAGGGTCAACTCCACTTGTCGCCTCCAGCCTCGTCAAAGTGACAGTCTCAGTTGAAACCATCTGCACCACCCTATGTTCCACCTTTGTCACCTGAGCACTTGCTCTAGTGGTGTCTCTATCATCCGCACTCTCTCTACTACCTCCTGTGCTGTATTTCATGCTCTCCTTGCTTTTCTAGACAACCCTTCTCCCTCTGTCACCTTGTGACTTGCTTTCTTGCATGTTGCGTCAGTCTGCGTTTGATCCATGCTCATTCTATTGTGGCTTGTCTTGTTTCTACTCGGGGTGGGCCGTCTTGTAGTATTGAGACCACTTGCCTACGGGAACCCCATTGTTCCCACGCCCACTGGGGCTAGCAAAACTCTAGCAAAATCTGTCCGGCAGGGCCCTCACGTCGTCACCATGCTTGGTGAAAACGAGTCAGTTGTTACGTCTCCGCAGCATCAAGTGGCCCTTGCTTGCGAGGCTCCACAGGAGGCTGAAGATCGCCTCAAGTTAGTGAAGGAAAATTGTGCCAACTTTGTTGATGAAGTCATTGCTATCGTCCTTCGCCATCTTCTTACTACATCTGATGTCTCTCCTAATGACGTCAATGCTTCTTCCAATGCTTGCACATACTCTGTGGCCTCTGCCTGTAGCACCTCACTCACTATTCATGCCGGCGACGCCATTGTAGTTGACCCTCCCACTCTACCACGTCAACATGATTTCTTCTCTTAGCCACCAATGCTTGCCTCATGACTTGCTTTCTCTTCCTAGGAGATGCGCTTTAGCGCCTCG
The DNA here is from genome assembly GCA_023375785.1 of Penium margaritaceum. NCBI lineage: Eukaryota > Viridiplantae > Streptophyta > Zygnematophyceae > Desmidiales > Peniaceae > Penium > Penium margaritaceum. Next base: position 38,717 of record SZWC01004261.1, read on the forward strand.
GCTCGGGGGGAGCAACTCTAGGGGTACTACTCTCTAGCCATTTCTCCCTAGACTCTTGTTGCATTTGAGTCCACCCGCGTAGTCTTCTGCCATGGCTACTACATTAGAGTCCCTAGCTGAAGATGTCAGCAACTTCAACGCTGATCCCGCTATCTAGCGTTTGGCTGACCCTGTTGGTGCATGTTCCATCTGCATCGTTGCACCATTGTCACCGGTCAGGCCGCCTAGAGTGTTGTCATGGTTCAATTGAACATGCTTCTCATGCGTGCTGATGAGATCACAGATGTCTGCTGGGCTTGCAGCCTTAAGCTCCTTCACAAACATGGTGAGGTCGCCCTTCGCTGGATCTGTAATGCTCACCATGGTCAATAGACTCATCCCCAAGTTGTCCGACCTTCTCTGTGATGTCGAAGTGGATGAGGTGTAGTGCCTTGCCTTGCAACTTATTCTACCAAAGTTTCCAGCTAGAGTAGGGGTCCTTTGGGACTTTGCCTTTGAGCGCCTTGTTGCCTGGTGGACTAGCCTCTAAAGCAAGCACCATCATTACTCTGTAGTCACAAACGTTTTTGTACTCACCGTTGCTATTCCATCTACTTCTTCCTCCTCCACATCCTCTTCCTCTTCCTCTTTGTCCTCCACCTCCGCTACCATTGTCCTTGCCTCCCAGGATCATAAGAAGGGCAAGGGTAAGGGGAAGGGCAAGGGTAAGAACAGGGACAATGCGTCCTCCTTTTGCGGCCCCGATGCTATTGTGTGGTGGAACTGTGGCTCTACAGAGCACTTCGCTCGTGCATGCCTCGTCCCTCTTGATGACCCCCACCTCCAGCTCCTCCGCCACCTCCCTCTCCGGCTCTAGTGCCCCCACCCGCTCGTTGGATACTGTCTCTACGTTGGCTCACTCCACCACACAGGTCCCTTCACCTCCATCACTTGCACCATACCTCTGGGGTTGGCCTCTCCCATACGGTGCACTCACCTACGCTGGACCCCTTTCCTCCACATGCACTGTTACAGCGTGGTTCCACCCCTACTCGGTCTACCCCTACTCGGTCGGCGTCCGTTGATTGAGGCCGTGAGCACATGCTTGAGCAGTCCATCCTTCAGCTCCATTTTTCTTGCAATCAGGGAGGTGAGAGTGTTATGCCTCTGTTCAGAGGTATTGAATGCTACACGGACAGAATCCTTTGTGGAAACTATCCATCATGTCTTGGGCTGGTCATCTGGGTCTATCTCGTGGACTGGGCAATAGGAATCTGGTTTTCTTGCATGCTTTCTGTCCATTAATGCCCCGTCCATCTCCATTGTGTCCTCTGTTGGTACTATTGTGACCACAGGTATTCTCCCTCCTATTTGCATCTCGGGTGGTTTCTATATTCTTGGCTTTGGCGCCACGCATCACATGGCATCCGTTTGTTCTTTGTTTATCTCTTTAGGCGCGGTCGGGTCTGTTTCCTTTGTTTGTACTATGTCTGGTCATTTGCTGCCTGTGCAGGGTGTTGGCGCTATGCACTTTGTTGGTCTTGGTGGTGTCCTATGTCTGCTTGACATTTTGTTCGTGCCTTCTTTGGAGCTCAGGCTGTTGTCGGTATCATCTCTGGATGATCAAGGTATGTACTTCACTGCTCGTCGTGGTGTTGGCACAGTGTTACTTTGCTCCTTTGGCCGTGCTGTTTTGTGTGATGTGAAGTATGATCAGCTCTATTGTGTGCCCTTGCATTCCTCAACTGCCCTTGCTACCAGCACCATCCTTGCCCATGTTTCTCCTTCTCTCTCTCCTAACCTTGTTCACCTCTTGCATTGTCATCCTAGGCATGTTCATATTGATGCCATTCACAGCATGATTTGCTTCCAGCCTGTGGACTATCTCTCCCCATCCACTTTTCCTTCGCCTTTCCCTGCCGACTGTCTCGACTATGCACAAGAGAAAATGCATCACTCCCCTTTCTCTTCCTCTAACTTTCAATCTACACAACCCCTTGATCATGTGCATGCGGATATCATGGACTCCTTGTCCCATTAACTCCTTGATGATGTTGGTCGCTGTTGATCTTGTGCCTCACTGATGACTTCTCTCGCTACCAGTGGGTCTTTACTCTTTATCCAAAGAGCGGTGTCTGTTCTTTCTTTAAGTTTGGGCTCATCGAGACTAAGTATGCCCGTCAACGCTCCCTGTGTCTCTTTCACAATGATTGTGGCAGTGAGTTCCTTAGAACCACCATCCACCTCCTTGAGTCTCGCCGGTAGTGTTTGGAGACTTCTCCGCCATACACACCCCAACAAAATGTTGCCTCCAAGCGTTGGAATCGTACTCTTGCTGATGTCATTCGCACTCTCCTCTCCAAGTCCAGTCTGCCGTCTCTCGTTCCTGTTGAGGCCACAAGATACATGACTTGGGTTTGGAATTGTGTTTTTCACATTACTCTGTTGCAAACTATCACGTGCATTAAGAGCTGGCAAGACTAGCGGGCTGACTTGCAACTTGCTCACATTTGGGGTAGTACCATGTCCGTCTGGCTTCTAGAGGATCTCCACAATGGGAAGCTCTCTCCTTGTGGCCACTTGTGCCCCTTTCTTGGCATGTCTGCACGGTCCAAAGCTTAGAAATTTTGGATTATTTGTTCGTTAGCATGTCATTGAGTCCCATGATGCCATGTTCCTTGAGTGTGTCTTCCTTCGTGCCCTAAGTCACATGTCGCTTTGTCGCTCACTAGGGTAGGGGAGTGCACTCAACCGCGGTCAACGGCGCAATGAACATCGCACGCACCGCCCCTATAGTCCATGCTGCTGCTTTGCCACAACTCTCATCTTCATTGATGTCCTTGCCGTCAGGCCCTGCGCCCATTCTTCCTACATCTTCCAACACTTCTGAAGTATCTTCCTCTCCTATCATAGACTCTATCCGATTTGCATCTGTATCCTCTCCTCATTCCACCGTGTTTCTTTCTAGCCCGGCCACTCCCAGTGAGTCCAACCCATACGTCTCTCGCCCTATTCTTGTGTTTGCTACCTTAGACGTCCCCCTCGGGTCCTGCTCCTGTCTCCCCTCTTTATTGAGGTGGATGCCTTATCACACTCTCTCATTGTCTGACCACCTCCATTGTCGTAGCTTACCCACCAAAGTCTCACACTGAGCATTCTCTTTCGTTCCTACCAGCATGAGTGTGTTGGGATTAGCCACTAGGGCCATCCATCCCAGTTTTCCCCTTGGCTATGCATTACTCTCCTCAAAGCATGCGGGCACATTGGAAGTTTTGGTATCTATGAGCATTGCCGAGTGTCATCCCACTGAGGTTGCCATATCATGTGTGCCCAAAACAACCGCATTGCGTCAAGCTTTTGCAGCCCGTGATGCCCGATAGTGGGAGGCCGCCATGCGTAATGGGGTAGACACCCTCGAAGACCATGCAATCTACGAGCTGGTTGACATCCCACTAGGACTAAAGGATATTGATGCCTTAAGGGTGTTTTGTCAAAATTACAAGCTCATCGATGCTCTTGATAAGTAGCAAGTGAGACTCGTAGCAAAGGGATTCTCCCAGGTCCTTGGTGTTGACTTTGACGAGACGTTTGTGCCAGTTGGGCGAAAGAATATTGTTGGAGCCCTGTTGAGTCTTGTTACCCACCACGACTTGGAGCTAGAGAAAATAGATGTCAACAACGCATTCGTGCATGGACAGTTAGGCAAGGAGGTCTACATGGTCCAGCTGCCCAGATTTACTGATGGCACTGAAAGATTCCACCGACTGCGAAAGGCTCGTTATGGCTTGAAGTAGTCGCCTCGGTGTTGGAACTAAGAGATCACATACATCCTTAAGAAGGGAGGCTATCAACCTAGTACTATGGATTTGTCACTATTTCCCACCCCATCGTTTGTCCCATTTGTTGCTCTCCTTTTCTATGTTGGTGACTTGTTGATAGCATCACCCTACCAGGATGTTGTCAAGTTGATGAAAACGCTCCTGCAGTCCACGCACAAGATGAAAGATCTTGGGATGGCTCATGGCTTCTTTGGCATGGAGCTAGAGTGTGATTGCTCTCGTTGCGCTTTCTACATCCACAAAGTTGTGCACGTCCCCAGCTTGAGTGAGTGCTTCGCCTCTCTGCTTGAGTCCACATCCATCGGGTCGATGCGTGTGACCCTAGTTGGACAGAGGGTGTTGAAGACACTAGCTATGAATAAGCTGGAGGAGGCAGTCAATGTGATAGACTACCTCTGCATCATTGGGTCTCTCATGTCCTTGGCAATGGCAACTAGGGTAGATCTCACCTTCTCTATGAACATCGTGGCATAGTTATCACATTGTCCCAGGTCACGACATGTGGAGGCTGCATTAGGTGTCTTCAGGTATGCCCTCACCACTACATGGACTGGTATCTATTGTTGGGTACAACCAACAGTGTTAGTGGATGCCTACACTGACAATGACTGGGCCCATGACACCTATGCTCACCCCCGTACCGGCTATATCTTCCTTGTCAATGGGAACGGTATGTCGTGGAAGAGTGGTAAACAGGGCTACGTGGCACATAACTCTACTGAGACAGAGTATGTTGCTCTACGTGTAGGCACCTTTGAGAGTGTCTACCTATGTCGCTTTCTTCAGCAGCTACATGTCTCCATCCGTTGCATCACTCGGCGTCGTGATAACCAAAGCACCAAGGCCATTGCCAAAGATGATGGTATTCATCACACATGCACAAAGCATATCAATGTTGAGTGTCATTTTGCATGTGAGCGTGTGGTTGCAGGTGATGTTCGAATTATTTGGGTTGATTCTCGAGAGCAGATAGCTGACTCCTCACCAAGGCAGTGAGCAGTAGCGTCTTCAAGGCAACAATGCATGCTATTGGGCTTTTGTGTTCGTGTAGTGCTCCTAGATGAATGGCAATCTTCTACGTATGTACAATTGCATGTCACATCTTGTGACGCATGTTTGTGCTTGTAGTCTGTGCTTGTGTGCGTCGGCTCTGGGTCATGGAGGAGTGTTGGTTTATGTGTCACATACACGTTTTGACCTCTGGCCACACTGCACACTCACTACACTGATGCAAGCGATTGATACTGGAGTGGAACTGGCATTGGCAAAACATCATACATGACAGTGGCACATGGGTGTACGCAAGGAGGTGTACAACCACCATTGGAGGGTCCCACGTGGGTGTCGTTACCAAAGGCTCACAATACTCTGGTTGAAACATAATCAATACTAGGTTTCCTGTTGTTTTTTCTGGGGGTTCGTAGCTGGATTGCTCCTTCCAGACTATGCACAGTCGGTTTTATGTCCCACTACGTGCTTGCAGGTTTATGCATAAATCAGGTTCTGGTTTAGTATCTTGCTAGGCCTATGTTACGAGCGAGGATGAGCTAGCTACTCGTCCGCTGGTCACCCCGCCACCTACACGTAGTGTACCTATACTCTATTACTCACTACTTAGTATTGTGACTCTTTACTAAACTAAACCCCATTTGTGATGTTTTTCTCCTTGCGATGTGCAATCTACTTGCACCTCCCTCACGTTCCCTTGCACTAGGGGTGTTTGTCCATATTAAGTGACACGAGCGAGGTTGCACCTTGAGTGTTTGCTTTGAGAAGCTCTACCGAGAAACTCTACCAAAATATCAGGGGGCTTTGAGAAAAACAAGGTCTGTCTTAAGAAAATCTTATCAACGTTGAGAAGTTGAAAAAAATTGAAACATCAACATAGCTAACGATGCTTCTGTCGACTCTTCTGGAAGGTGGTCGAATTTGTCAAAAACTTTTGGAACGGAACATCGGAGGTCGGGGTAGTTGACCAAAATGCCCTCAGCAAAATGGAGTAAGAATCCTGAAGTCATCGCGCGGTGGACTACGATTATAATGACATAAATGCCCACTTAGGGATCTTGGATCTTAGGGACTTGTTTATGTCAGGGATGTAACACTTCCTCCCCTCTTGTTGTAACATCCTGGTGCGTTAGCAAATGTAGGCCGGTGATGGTGAAAGTATCGGTGAATCAGATGATCAATGTCTTGTAGGTTGACGTAGGCCTCCAAGCTATTGTGTGCGGCATCGTGGCCGTTCCACTTGACCACATACTCTGTTGTTTCACCACGATGTTGATGCCCAAGGATGTCTTAAATCACATACTCTTTATCCCTATCTACTTGTACAGGAGGTGGAGGTACAACGTCTTCGCACTGGACGTACGGACTGAGGTCCTGGTAGTGCTTGAGCTTGCTAATGTGAAAAACAGGGTGAACCGCCATGCTATTAGGCAGGCAAAGGCATGCGATGAAAAGGAATTTGCATTTGCTTGATCTTAAACAGTCGCAAGCATCAGAGTTTGAGGCTTGCAAAGTCCTTTCCTCACAGTTTCATGTTCTTTGAGCCGAGGAGGATGTGATTTCCAGCACTGAACATGTCATTGCTACACTGTCAGTCCGCTGCTCGCTTCATAGATGCTTATGTCTAGTGAGAGTCAGTCGTGTTTCCTCCCAAACACTTTCAAATTCCCTGCGGTGGTTGTTGACCGCGTGGATATTACTCTGAGCCTGTAATCCAGCTGGTTTGGCGGAAAGTTTACCATACACCACTTCAAAAGCGATTTTACCAGTTGTAGTGGAAGTGGCAAAAATGTACGTGAGTTCAGCTGTCGGTAGCTTCACTACCAAATCGGTACCATGCAACTTGCATAATGTGTAGAGAAGCTATTTGAGCATTATATTGGTATGGTTTGTTTGCTCATTAGTTTTGAGGATGGAATGCCGTTGATAGCTGGATCCGACTACCATAACGCGTCATCACTTCACGCCATAAACAACAAGTAAAGCCGCCGTCTCTGACACTGGTGATGGTATGTGGCACTTCATGCTGCTGTACGATCTGATTTTGAAACAGTCGTTTTGTTCCTTCTGCAGTGATGGTGGTTGTTGTGAGGATGACATACAACAGTTTTGAAAAATTCTACCCCACGCGTCATAATCCCTGGGGGTGGCGGACAGTCCAGACACGAAGTCCATGCTGATGTTGGCCCACAACTCCATGAGGACAGGTAGGGGTTTGATTAGATTGGGCAGTCTCATGCGACAAGATTTTTGTCTGTGGGAGGTGTCACGTAATTTGTAGAAGGCTGACAGGTCAGTTTGCACCTTGTCCTACCAGTGGTGTTTTTCCAGCATCTTGAGCATCTTGTCCTCGTCAAAGTGTCCAGTTGGGCCAGTGCCTTTGCATTCCTCCAATAGCACTCTTCGCACTTCCTTCTTTGGTGGAATGGTGACCTCACCAGTGAATCGGCATCGCCAATAGGGGTCGTCGAACTAGAACTTGGTCTCGTCGTGCCTGTCAAACTCATCATAACCCTTTGAGAGCAGCCTCGCAAGAAACGGATCTTGTTTTATGGACAGCATATTGATCTTGGCCATAGAACCTGGTTGCCAGCTTAGAGAATTTCCCGCATTAGTTTTTCTGGACCGGTACTCAATGTTGTAGTCGAAGTTGGACTTCAGCAACTCTATCCATTGAGTTTTTCAGCGGCTCGGATTTGGCTAAGTCTTGAGATATTTGAGTGTGTGATGGTTGGTGCCGACAATGCATCATCGGCATCCCACGTAGCACCACCATGTTTTGAATGTGTGCACGGCTACAAGCATTTTTTTCTTGTGCTCTGCGTAGTTGAGCTCCGGTCCATGAACTTCCCTCGATATACACGTGATCGGTTGTTCTCCACCGCCATTTTATTGGGGGAGGAAGGCTCCAATGGCTCGATCAAACACGTTGGTAGCCATGATATAGTTCACCATTGGATGTGCCAATCGTAAGACTGGCGCCAATAAAAGAGCTTTTGTGAAAGAGTTGAACGCTTCTTGTTCGATGTCCCCCAATTCCACTTGGTGGTTTTTTTAGTGAGATCAAAGAGAGACACTCATACATGAGTGTAGTCCGTTACAATTTGGCAGTAGTAGTTGCAGAAGCCAAGGAGTACTTTGACATCCTTGGCATTCGTAGGCGTCGTCCAACCAGCGACTGCCTCTACCTTTTTGTGGGTCCATGGTGATGTGTCTGCCTCCCGTGATGTGACCCAGAACCTCGATCGCATGGCGATCAAAGTCACACTTTGAGATTTTTCCAAAAACTTCTCTCTTTGCTAAATTTTGAGGATTTCTTTTAGATGTCCATTTCGCTCCTCCGGGGTGCTACTATACAACAGGATGTCATCGAGATGTACAAGGACAAATTTGTTGAGGTATGTGTAGAGGATGTTCTTCATTGCCGTCACAAATGTTGTGGTGGTATGTGTGAATCTGAACAACGTGAGCGTGAAATCAAAGTGGATGTAGTTGCCGCCAAATGTTGTCTTCTCATCGTCCTTATCAGATGGGCAAATTTGATTATAGCCAATGAGTAGGTAAAAATTGTTGAAAATTAGGGCCCCAGGGAGTTGGAAAAAAACACTTGTCTACATGTAAAAGGAGGTCGTGGTTCTTGATGGTGATGTTGTTTAACAGTAGGTACTTCATGCACATTTGTGACTCTTTTATTCTATTGTGCATGGTAACGTGGAAGGTCTGATGAAAAACCCTGAACGAACATCTCACCTAGCTAGTTATGGAGCTCGGTCAGCTCATGATCCCTCATCCAATAGGTCCCCTTCATCGTTGGTCAACTGCTCGGCTTTGTGTCTATCCGATGGTCAGTGTTCTAGTGCTGAGGTAGCTCACAAGACTGTGTTTTGGATACAACCCCTTGAAACTCCTTGCTGATTTTTGCAAAATCATCCAGTATCACTGCAAAATTATGAGGTGTCGATGTTATTGTTGTTGCCTTGGTAGGTTCGATCCTTTTTTAACCCTCCCTGTCTCCACGTGGACTAGCAAAACTTGGGCTCCATACTTTAGATATTGCATATTGCCTGGCCACGTCCATGGATATTGGTTGGCATTTTATGGTTGTCGCAGCTTCCTCTGTTGTTTCCACCTTTGTTGCTTCCCGTAACTACCATTGCGTCATGGGTCGCTTGACCAGGTGCAGATGTCGTTTTCTGCCCGTGATGCTGATGTAGACCAATCCACTCCTCCACTCCACCTGCGAATTATGTCAGTACAAGAAATCTTGTCCGTGGATGATTTTGTGGTCACTCATTGGACAAGTTATCCACACTGCTACGTCGTGCAGATCTCTGATTTGCAGTCGGAGTGGTTTGCAAAGTCAACGGATCTGCAGTCGTCTGTTGAAATTCTTTCCTTCAAATACCCTTGATTTGTTTTGCAAACCCAGCTTCCAAACCATGTCGTTGCATAAAAAGCTGTAAAGAGCTCCTCCACGTCGTAATGCCGGTATCATCCTATAACCCCTTGGTTGCACTCGTAGTGGTATCATCGATTGGTCATCCTCTTTCTCCTTGTTGAACTTTGCAACCACAAGAATCCTCGTCTCCCACTCAGATGGGAAATTGGTCGGCACAGAAATTTTCGACAGGACAGGAAACTCATCGTCTTCTCCTGTCCTTTGAAATTTCCCAAATCCTCGTTTTTCTGTGCAGCTTACCCCCTATTTTGGTTTGCTGATGTAATTTCCGACAATTATGTGAGATTCCCACAAGTCCATTAGACCGATTGGCCGCGTTGATTGACGACGCCAATGTGCATTGGAGACGAGGCTTCCATTGACTGGGAATTTCCTCCTCCACAACGATTATTGTGGCTTTGGAGTCACTAGTCATTACATTCTTACATCTGAGCGTCGTAGTCCGAGTTGTCGATGCAATTGGCTGATGTGATCATGCCCGGAATGTTGTTGTAGATGTGAAGAATGGGGATTAATTGTCAAGTATCTTACTTGAGGCCGTTGCCTTAGTAGAAGCACAGTCCGTCAGGGGCAAGATTACTACTGGTGATGATTTTGCAAAATCCCGAGTGTACTCCGCCAGGATGGACTGCTAAAGCAGGCGTTGAAGTCCTTACCATGCGTCAGACTTCTCGTTCAGCTTCCAAAAATGAGCGAGAGTAACGTACGCATATTTGCTCCATGTTTTAGGTGGCGTAAGAGAGTAATGCCACCATGGATTGATCTGCTCCAGAGGTTTTTACCCTACAGTGGACGATGTAACAGTGGTCACATGAACTGTTGATCAGGCTCCGCCGGTCTCCGGCTACCGTCGGATGATCTTCAGGTCGGACCACCAGTTTAGAACGGTGCCATGCAAAAGCGAAGTCGTGAGGTCAAGTTTTTTTTTTTACCCCAACAGTGGTGAAATACACCTCCAAACTCGGTAGCCACATCCCAAACGTTGGTCCCTTAGAGTTTGCGGGACAATACTGCTCAAGAATTGGTAGTGGAATCAAGGGTTCACTCGAGAGTTGGAGAATTCTCTCGGTGAGTACTGCTTCGTGTGCACAGGAAAGCTGAAACTCCTCCATTGCTGCATTAAGCTGTTGGTACAGATATTTATTGAGGCTCTTGAGTCCTAACAATTTTGAGTACAGGTCTTTATTGATTTTTGCTGATGGGAAACAGTGGAGGCAAAGCATTCAATGAGCCCAAGGGGTCCGTCACCGGATTGGCCATCGGGTCCATTGGTGTTGTGCTCTTCGTTGTTAAGGTTTTCGTTGCTGTCTGGCTCACATGGATTGCGTCAGTGTTTGTGTGCCATCGATCCTCCATTGCCGGAGTACTCTCTAGAAACTGCTGCTCCTTGCCGGTTACGCTCGCTTCATTCAGCAGTGTTTTCTCCAAGTCTGTGATCTTCTAAATGGTGGAGATGCACTGAGGACTTTTGCAATGTTGTCCCTAGTTCGTTGATGTGTTGATTATTCCTTTAGCGCTGCTGTACTCTGATATGAAGTGTTACACAGAGTGGTACGTAGGTGGTTCATAGGGATGACGTTTGGGACAAAAGACAGTTTTAGGGTTTCGGATGAATGGATAACTTGTATTAAGCAGTAATTGTACTTTGATGACAGTTTTGGAGTGAGTTGAGCAAATATTACAATGTCAAAAATGAGAATGGGGCAAATTTTGTATCCTCGGTGCTCAAGACGTGTTACACATTCAAAGTCACACCAAGAGTGGCTACTTCGAGAAGCTCCAGTAAGAAATCAGGAGGCTTTGAGAATATCAAGGTGCATCTTTGTAAAAGTTGAGCACTGTTGAGAAGTTGACCGAACAAGATCAAAACATCGATCTAGTCCACGGCATGTCTGTTGACCCTGCTAGAAGGTGGTAGAATTTTCTAGGAACTTCTAGAATGGAAGACAGGAGGACGGGGAAGATGGCTAAAATCTCATTGGAAAAACGGCTTAAGAACCCCAAAGTTGTCGCATGGTGGGCCACAAATGTAATGACAGAAATCCTCACTTGTGGAGTTTAGGGACTCGTTCACGTCAGGGACGGAACCGCCAAATGCCTGTGAGGACATCATCGTTTTTGCGTGTGGCATCACTGTACAGACAATATGCTCCCTCGTTCTTGGTCCTCGCCCATCAACTTCAACCTAGGTTTTATGAAATCGAGACACAATTTTGTGAAATTCTGGCGTTGTCAAGAGGTCGAGCGTACAGTACACAAATGCCGATACAGTTTATGATGGTTATGTCGACTATTGTAGAAAGTGGTCGCAGTTTTCAGAATCTTCAGGAATGGAACAGCGGGGGTCACGGCAAGTGGCCAAAATGCCCTCGGCCACACGACGGAAAAATCCTGAGGTCGACGCACGATGGACCATAAATGTAAGGGAAAAAATGCCCAACGGACTCGTGTTTTTCTGGTACGTAACACTTCCACCCTCTTTAATCGCAACGTCCTGGCTCTTAAGCAGACATGGACTAGTGACGACTGTAGTACCCGTCGATTGGATGATCAACGTCTCCAAGGTTGTCGTTTGGCTAAGGATGCATGCCAAGACAAATTTTCAGTTCTGGGCATAGAGTTAGCTTAGCGAGCCTCTACGGACCATTTTTCTAGTTAGATATGGTCGTTGAATAATGATCAGGTAATTTGGGTATTCAAGGCTCACATTTCGAGGAGCCAAAGCCCAAGAAAATATTCATGGGCTAGAGTCTAGTTTGACTCTAGCCTGGAAAACATCCCTTGGCCGGATTTGAGGCAAAAGGACTGCCGCAATGGAAAATCTATTCTGTCACTTGTCTATTCCTAGAATGCTGCAAGGGTCCTTTTTCCAGTATAGCAATGCCACATGAGACAAGTAGGATTATATCACATGTTTTCAGCCTTGCACTATGAAAATTTTATCCGTTTTTTCATGACACGCTTCAGCCAAAATGGCTAAAGTCGCCGGCCACTTGGCCTCCTTGGACTGCACTTTTTTAGGGCCACTGTTTTGGTCCCACAATCAGTCACAAAACTGTCTAGCATTGCTACATTGGAATCAGAGCCATAGCTTCTGTGAGATATTTATTTTTTTGTTGAATACATCAGGATGTCAAATCATGACATCAAAGAACAAGTTTGGCCCTCGGTGCAGTTTACAGAAAAAAGAAAAAAATACATATTTGGACCGTTCGTCCAAACACCGCTCAATCGGGGGAAAGAGCCTGATGGCTGAAAGCTGGGAGACCGAACATTATGCTGAGGGACAAGAACCTGGACAAGACGAGAGCTCCGATGAGCCGATTGAGAAAAAAAAAAAAGAGGACAAAGGGCTCACAGCAGAACTGCCCCCATGTGCTTGACAAGCCTGCCAAGTGAGCGAGCGAGCACCCGTGATCCCGACAGGTTGGTCGGGATGTCGTCGCCCGAGGGGGTGAAGAGGAGAGGCCTCGTATCCCCCTTGTCAAGGGGGGGGGGGG
>SZWC01004261.1:51523-70235 GCA_023375785.1 Penium margaritaceum
AGAAGAGAGGGAGGGAGAAGAAGGGACTGCAATGAGACACATGATGCAAGTTATCAACAATGAAGGTACGAAGAGCAATTGCACGTATGTCAAGAGCAGTCACTATAACAAAATCAATAGAGTGCTCAACAGTGAGACATATCCTAGTGCATGCACAAACAAAGAGGAGGTTGAGCTCAAGAGCATGGACAAAGAGAACATTGAAACTATACAAGGGGCCAGACGGACCATCAAACTACACTACCACTGTAGTGGATAGAGCGTCCACTACCACAGCTCAATGGCTGTTGCTATTGCTGCTATTGCTTATGCCCCTTACCAATTTTCTTTTTCCCCTTCTACCCCCGTGTGGCGGTAGCCACGCCTTAAGCTGATGTGATCGGGGAGGAGGAAGAGGAAGAGGAATTGGATGCAGAGGACTTGAGAGGGTCAGGGGTCATTGAGGATCCCGTCAACACAATTACCAAGGGGCTCGCCTAATGCACCTTAGCAGCCTCCTTAGCCCCCATCCTCTGGAGATAGCATTGTTGGGCCCAAGGAAGTAGATTAAGAGACACAAAAGCTCATCCAAGGCAGTTTGATGGAATTAGGTGAAGGGGTTAGTGTACTCCATGTGCACACAGAGCACGATAGTGTCGACCATCCAGAGCTGCCAAGCCGCCTATACATGCACATCACATGTCACCAGCAAACTCCTGCAAACTCTAACTCGCCTTGGCGCAGGGAGTGGAATTCCCTAAGATGGACAACCCTCATCACATGTGTCTCTACAGCAAACACGGTAGGAGCCAACTCCCACCCGCATTGAGGATTGGCCCTGTCACCCATCGCAAGTGCGCCCAGGAAAGAAAGTAGTTGATGACCGTCTCCTAGGGCATGCTGTGGAGAAAATTGTGCATGGCTCTTGCTGCTGTCTAAGTCTGTCATGCGTCAGCAATCTGGTAGTGGCTCAGGTAATAGGGCCACAATCCCTCTGCGTCAGCCGCCACCTGGAAAAGTACCTCCCAGAAGTCAAACCCAACATCACTATCGAAATGGGATGGTGAGATCCCGAAGTCCTTCGGTCGTCACTCTGTGGGGAGGGCAACCTCAGGCATTGGAGTGAGCACCCGTGGAATGGACAGGCTACCAAAGAAGATACCGGGCGCCCGGCTCGAGGGGGTCTGACGAATTGGTACCACTAATAAACCAGCGGGTGTGCGAGCTGTGGTTTGACCATCGCGCCGCTCTCTGTCTCACTCACATATGGGGATCTCTTGCCTGCAGGTGGTACACTGAGGACCAGCAGGGGTCCAAGGTCTCACCTTAGGATTGCATGTGTTCCTTCCTGGAATCTCTCCGCGGTCAAAGGCGTGGTGTTTATGGGACCCCGCGCGCCATCACATTGTGGGTTCTCGCGATGCTCTCTTCTTCAAGGCTCTCGTCTACCACAACATCTCTAGTATTTTGTCGCTGGGCACAGGCCACGTTCCCACCTGTTTTGCTCCCCAATGGAAGGGGGAGTCTAGTCCTACATATGGGTCCATTCGGGCATCCACACTTCTGGTCCAATCTCTGGCTGCTAACGACCCATCCATCTTGGCTGTGGGTCCAGTAGCCTCGTTGGTCCCTTCAGGCACATCTGAACGTGTGCCTGTGTCAGTCCCCTCTGGCACACCCCCTTTTGCACATCTACTCCTATGCGAACATCAGGCCCCTCAGGCACACCTGACATTGTGGCAGTGTCAGTTCCCTTTGGCACATCTAATCAAGTGCATATGTCTATTTCCTCTGGCACACATCATCCCATACTGATGACAGTATCCCCAGTCACACCTGTCCATGATTCTTCTACAACCTCTCTCATTCTCTGCGAGCCTACAACCCCTACAACTATGGCCCAACACATACGGTGAAATCCAAGATGAGCACATCAGCATTGGGCTACTCTCACAAGCTGGGTGGCCATCTTCGACCACTAGCCTCTAAGGCTGAACGGATGGCTGATTTGGTGCCTAGATGCCCAACTCACACCGTTCAGAGAGGCAAACCTGCCACTAAGACCCTTGGTTTAAGTGTCTAGGCAGACTACAGTGAGGTGCATCAACATGCCCTATATTCCACGAGTTGTTCTCCCATGAATTGTTAGTCTCTTGCAATGTCGTAGCTGATGTTGTTGTGATCAGGCTGAGTATGTACGTGTGTTTTTTGGCCACTTGGAGCTCTCCCTTAACGGCTCCTTATCCAGGCACATTGAAGGAGGCACTTTTTACTAAGGACACAGAGCTGTAGCATGCTGTTTGTGAGGATGAGCTGAGAGCCATCCATGAGCTTGTCAACCTCGCACCTGGGGAGAAGGTCCTACAGGCCAAGTGGGTCTTTTGCAAGAAGGTGAAGCCTAACACCTCATTTGATCACTAGAAGGCCCATTTGTCGACCAAAAGGCTGTCAGAAATTGAGGGTGTCAATTTCACTGATGTATTTTCTTTTGTTGGGTGTATGACCACCACTTGTACCTTGTATTGGGTTCTTTCTCAGCATGATTGGGAACTGCACCTGATGGATGTGAATGATGTGTTCCTCCATGAAACTCTGAGGAGGAGATCAACGTGGTCCAGCCGCTAGGTTTAGAGGTCCGTGACAAGTTTTGGCGCTTGCGCAAGGCCTTGTATGGTCTGAAGCAATCACCTTGGTGCTGGAATTTGGATATCATTTGTACACTAACAAATGCTCCCTATGTGAAGAGTGATGCCGACCTGTCCCTCTTTCTTAGAGGGACAGCTAATAACTTCACCACGACCCTAGACTAAGTGGATGACCTCCTAATCACGTATCTTTCCATGGAGGCTATGAAGGAGACCAAGACTGTCCTTCAGCTTGCTAAGAGGATAAAGGACCTCTTTTTTGCAATTTTGTCCCTTGGAATGGAGATTTCATGTGATCGTCAGTGGCAGACACTCTAACTGCATCAGGCACGTTATGCCTGTGTTGTGGGAGGACGATTTTCTAAATTCCATGGTGCAGTTCCCACAGCCTCCACCCATATCACACCATACGAGCAGGATGCCCTGAAGGTGGAAGATCCAGTACACCTGGGGGAGATAATGGACGTGTCCTTGTACTTGCGCCTCATTGGCTCTCTGATATGCTTGGCCATAATACACGACCCTACATTGCCTTCACTGTCAACCTCCTTGCACAATTCTTGCAGTTGTCCTCAGGCGTTGAATCCAAGCGTTGTAGCCTGTGCTATAAAAGCAATAATCTGTTGCTCTAAATCCTAGAAGGTTGACTTGGAAGTTAAACATGGTGATTGCTTGCCTGATGTTGTGCTTCAGGCTGTTTTCATATCAGAAAAAGAGTTCTTCAGGGCGAGATTACTACCAGTGATGATTTTACAAACCACCGTGTTGAATCTTCCATGCCAAACTGCTGATGCAAGCGTTGAATCTTGTGCCATGCATCAAACTCCTCATGCAGTTTTTTAAAGCGTGTGAGTATGGAACTCATGAAGTCTATCTTATTTTCCGGTTGAGTGAGGGAACCGTGCCATGTCGCATTGGTTTGCTTGAGAGGTCGAACGTCTGTGATTGACGATGTGAGAGCGGTCGCGTAAGCCGCTGATCGAGCTCCATCAGTATCCTATTACTTTTGGATAGTCTTTAGCTCGACCGTGGATCTTGTCATCCGCGGTCATGCCCGTGAGGTCATTGCCTCCCATTCATTACTGACCCTAGCATCAGTGAATTTAACCTCCAGATTCTTCAGTCACATTCAAACCTTCAGTCCTTTGGAGTTTTTAGGATTGCATGGCTCAATAAATTTTGGTCCAATCTGGGGTTCATTAGAGAGTTGGTTCTTCCTCTTGATGAGTACTACTTCCCGCGTTTTTGCATTCTAAAGCTCCTCTGTCGTCATGGTGAGTTTTTGGAACAGATGTTGAGGCTCTTGAGTCCCAACAACTTCTGGTATAGATCCTCAATAATGCAAGCTCGTTGGCCAGTGCCTTCCGTGAACCAGGTGTTGTCCCATCGGACAATGGCAGAGGCGAAGAGTTTGCTGGCCCTAAGGGGTCCGTCACTGAATTGGCTGTAAGATTCATCGGGGATAGGCCATTTGCCGCAAAGGTTGTCTTTGCTTCCTGCTTTTCCTGGAGAGTGTCATTGACAGCGTGTTTCTGATCCTTCATTGTCCAAGTCTTTGTTGGTTATGGCCACTCATAAGAGGGTGTGCTTGGTCCGATCACCATGGTCATCATGACGTCTACAAGCTTCCTTTCGATAGAAACATGCTGAATAATCATGCAAGTTTGTTGCCTCTTAGTTAATGCGTTGGCTTACCCTCTAACGTAACTATTGTGTTATACCAAGTATTATGTCAAGCAGAACGTGAATGGTTCATAGGAATGAGGAGCGGAAGATAATTGAAGGAATTGGAAACGGTGGATGATTGATATGTAGGAATTTATTTACTTTGATGAAATGTGTCAGAGATTTTGAGTGCATTTTTATAGAAGTGGGGAACCAAATGAGGCATATGTTGGGTCTTGGGCGCTTGTACTTTCCTTGATAACCCAACGGCCGTTGATGGCTCTACGCCCTGGTAGATTGACCAGCTCGTATACAGCATAGTCTTGGAGAGTGTTCAGCTCATCAGAGGCTGCACGCGCTTGCCAGACCGTGACGGGTTTAGGCAATAGGGTGCTGGTGGCGGCAGTGGCATGAAACTCAGAAACAGTGCTCAGAATAGCCACTTTCAATGCACAGTAATTCTCAGATGTGAGCAGCATGAATCCAAGGGCAGAACTCGGATGGAGAAATCCACTGGCCAAGCCCACTTCGTTCATGCCAGTAGGTACAACAGGAGACTGCTTAGTCTGAAAGTAAGGAGGACAAGCTTAGGCTATGGAGATCTTGGAGTGGTTAAGGAGCGCATGAAGGCACCCCCCTTGAATGGAGGAGACTGGTGTAGGACCCGTTGGGGCTGTACGAGGTTACTCGGATGAGAGAAAAGTGGAATGGACGGGAATGACCGGTCTGGATGGAGCCGTAGAGAAGTGAGTGGGAGAAACCAACTCAGATGGGGCAAAAAACATCGCAGGGGAGGATGGCATGCCAGACGAGCTGGACAATGTGGACAGAGAGGCTACGTGGTCTGACGACTGAGGCTGCAATGAGGGTGCGGGTTGCGGAGAAGTAGTGATAGGAACTGCATGGATAGCAGGACCGACTCCTCTCCCACAGCCAAGAGAGAGGAAGAAGGGAGGCAGCAGACAAAAGACAACTGAGGTCATGAAGGAACACAGATCAAAAGCAAAGGACATCACGGGACTTGATGACATGCTGACGAACAGGGTCCAAGAAGCGACATTCCCTAGCAAGGTTTGTCTGGCTTTCAGAGAGACGATGAGGGATGAAGACTGACTACCACTGCTAGACCCACGGAGCAGAGCCACACGACGAGCCCAAGGACGCTCTCATTCTGACACACAGGACATCTGGCCAACGTTGTAAGACTCTCACCTCCCTGATCACAAATGCAAAGAAGCTGGATGAGGGACTTCTCCAGATGGCGTTCACGGTCACCATCAAACAACGCTGCCGGAGCTGGAGTAGAGGGGCCCAAGGAGGCAGGTAACCACGGTGGAACAGTCTAGGTAAAGGAAAGGAATCCAATCTAGTTTGGCGCACCATATGGAGGTGGTCAGCCCCAGGGATATGTGGCAGATGGTGGAGGAGAGGGAACCCCTGTCATGAAGTAGGCATGGACAGGGGTAATCAAAGAAGGCCGGGAGGGAGTGCTGGAGCTGGCAGCTGAGGCCGCTGTGGAGGGGCCGGAAGTACGTGCCCAGTGAGAATGTATCACGAAGACGAGGCGAAGGTCATCAGGAGGGCCGGGGCACGTGCGAGCGGAGTGCTCCGTAGAGCCACAGTTCCAGAAAAAAATGGCACAAGGAGCACAAAAAGAAGAGTCGGTGCCACTGGCTTTACCCTTTCACTTCCGAAGATCTTTGTCCTTTCCATAAGCCTTGTCATTCCTGTGACACTGGAAAAGAATAGCACTGGCAGAGGAGGTAGAGGGTTAAGATGAAGAGGAAGAGGATCTAGACAAATATTCGGTAGATATGATGGCAGCAGTGAGGGCCGCAACTCATGTGACGGCGGAGTAATGGAAGCGACTGTTATGAAGACTGGTTCACGATGGCGGTGGAGTTCCCAAGATCTCAAACACCAGGCAAGGATTTTGGTGGGACAGGCTGGGAGGCGAGACGCTACACCCCTCTGCTGTGACGTCACGAAGGAGCTCAGAGAGCTCAGGGATGAGCCCATTGACCATGGTGAGGACAATTGAGAGCTGATCAGGCATTGCATTGCCAAGTTCACAAAGAGGCCACAGACCCATAGGCATCAGCCGTCTCATTAGCATGAATCAAAAGCGCGTTGAACTGGAAAGTGAGCGCAATTTGAGACACCTGTCCAGTGATGGTGGTTTGATGGTGAAGCATGGCGTTTGCCCCAATGGGTTCAGCCAGGCGCCGAGATGCGGGATCGGCGTTGAAGATGCCAACATCATCAATGAGTGACTCAGGTGCAGCGGTGATGAGAGCACAAAAAACAAGGGTGGACTCAATAGCAGTCGGTCTGAACGGAGGGACAGATGGAGAGTAGTATTTCCACACTTGCTGTCCATGAGCCCATGCGCCAAGGCGCACCTCCCAGGAGGAGAAGGCAAGGCCGGTGGCGAGCACAGATGGCTGAGAGAAGAATTCATGCAGACACGGCACAGCAAGAGGGGCAGCGAAAGCACGGTTGCTTGTAGGGGCAGCAGTAGTGGTACTAGCAGTAGAGGGTGTGGAAGATTATTCGGCACTAGTGTTAGCATTGGCACCAGCAAGTGTGACAGCGGAGGCATTGGAAAGGTGTTGGAGCACAATGGTGGCGACTGCATTGGCAAAGGCAGTCCAATTTTCTCCTGAAAACTTGAGGCAATATTCAGCCTCCTGTAGAGCCTTGCGAGCAAGGTTCAGCTTGTGCTGCAGTGTTGCTATGACTGACTTGTGGTCACCTAGCATGGTGACGACCTTAGTAATCTAGAGGATTTACTTTGGCAAAGTCTATCCTGCCCCAGTGGGCATGGGGAAAATGAGAGTGCCCTAGGCATGTGGTAAAATTATTGCAAGACAACCCAACCCAAGTCAGAAAAGCAAGCCACCACAGGAGAAGCAGAGACAAGGCAAGAGCAAGGAGTGGCATGCAAGGGAAAACAGCTCTGAAGGCTGTAGAAGGGGATGGGCTGCGTAGAAAGGCAAGGAGCAACGGGAATGTAGCAGCAGATACGGACGAGAGAATAGGACTAGTGGAGGCGGCTGGGACCACTAGGGCAAGTGCACCTGTGGTGAGTGCTTCACCCAAGGTGAAGATGGCTGCAAATGATACGGCAGTGGTGACGAGGCTGGAGGCAGCAGATCAAGCTGATGCTACAGAAGTGACGGCCGCTGCTGCGGTTGGCAGATGCGGCACCTACAGTGGCAGATGCTGCCGATGCTACTGCTGATGCGATAGTGGATGGAGCTGTGGAGAGCTATGTGACAATATCCTCAGCTGCCGCAGAAATCGGTCAACTACAGGTTCTGCCTCAGTGTAGGCCTCAATTCCATTCCCAGTAGACATAGAGGCAGGGATGAGCGATGCTTTAGCTTCTGCGACAAATGTATTTGCGGCGTCTATGAAATCCAATGCTGTACATGTCAGCGTGCACGCAATGTCAATAACGCCATACATGAGTGCTGTGAAAAGATGAGCTACAATGACTGTTGTGTCATGCGGCTGCTGATCTCCCCCTGATGTTTACTTAGAAGAGACACTTGCCGGATATTTATGAGTGGACTATGCTGACGTTGCTGAGGCGGACTCGGATGTGGGGTCACAACTCACACCTCAACACTGACGCGCTTGGCGGTGTGCTCTTTTCCCCTCGTAACATGCACCGGGCGGTAAGGAGCCAGGCACTTCACAGTGTGCCAGCGTGACTGGTAGCACCACCCCAGCAGTCCTATCACTCACACTGGATCTCAGCCAAAGCAGAAGGCAATGGCCCGATGGTGTATAAAAAGATGCTGTTGCATCTGAAATGGCTGCTGTTTTTGTTGCTGCTTTCGCTTCAGTTATTCCCGAGACTGAAGATCTGCGGCTGCTGCAGGTACTGCCACTGCTGAAGCAACTACCGGGGCTGCAAATGCAGCTGCAATTGCTGTTGCTGCTGCAGCTAATTCTGCCGCTGTAAGCGCGGCTGAAGTTGTCGCTGTTACTGTATGTGCTGCATCACCTGTTGCTGCCAAGGCTGGGATTACAGGTCCACAGCTACTGCACCTGCTACAGTTACCACTAAGGATGAGAGTATAGGCCCAAGGATGGTGCAGTTGCTGCCACTGATGCAGCAGCTACTGAGGCTACAAATGTGGCTGAAGGTGATGCTACAGCTGCTCTTGCTGCTGAGACTGCAACTGCAGTTGCTACTGCTGCTGCCGCTGCTGCCATTGTAAGGGTGGCTGTATTTGCTACTGCTGGTGGTGCCAAGATTGTGTAGCAATGTAGCTTGGTTAAGCACCAGAAGTCGCTTTTGATTCTACTGCTGCTGTTGTTGCTGAGACTGCAAATGTGGCTGTAGTTGCTGCTGTTGCTGCTGCACCTGCTGTTGCTTCTATTGCCGTTGCAACTGCGGCTGCAGTTGCAGCCACAACTGACTGCTGCAAGGGAAAGGTAGGCAAAATGGCTCAGAGGGCCATGCTAGAGGTAGGAAGCCATGAAGTCAAGAGTTGACGGGAGAGATAACATGACACACACAAGAACGACCAGTCACACACAGTGGAAGTGTTAGGTGCAAGTGATGGGGTGACAAGCGAGCGAGCAGCCAGCTCTGCATCACTTGACACCCTTGTCACTCAAGGACCTGAACCACACTTAGATTTTTTGTGATTCACCAACTAAGTGTGCTACCGAAGAGAAATCCGGCAGCATGTAGTCTGGGATGAGCGAACCGGTTAGGTACTCCTAGACAACAGCTCTAGGAAACCCTAGCATTCCACAGATAGATCACAGCAAATCCAACAAGTCTGTGGAATGTACACAGGAAGCATGGAAGCCATCTCCTTCCACGTGACTCGGGGTTGTTTCCTCGCACACATCCATGCACACATCTAAGAACCATCATCTTGTCTTCCCCTCGACAGTGGAGCCAGTGGAAGTGGATTTCCAAGATCTATCGCCTGCATCAATGTGGCGAGCGTACGACAAGGCCAGAGGTCATGACATGTCTGTGACACACAAATGAACACAAAACATCTTTCTGAAGGCGTAGATGTCCCTACATGTAGTGGTGGTGTCCCCTGTGCTCTTGTGGTGAGTAATGATAAGATCACTAGCGAATTCGGTGATGGGGATTGATGGGGTTCGAATCTTGTTCCCGGACCTGCGATCGTAATTTTGAAAGTCCCTAAGCAACAAACTGAGTTGCGGACTCCGAGCAATGAATTCGGCAAAATCCCCTAGTAACACCATGCACTACAAGTTCCAGAGGAAAATATGTTTTGGATGAATCCGTAGTCATCTGGCGGAACATCTCTCTAGATGCACCTTGTTAGTCATGTCTGGTGGAATTTTCCACTAGATGTCAAATTTGGCCAAGTCCTTGAGCTGCCTCACACAACCCGACTTTGAGAGCTTGTGCTTTCCTCTTTGCTGAACGGATTCTGGCAATTTAAGTTTTACCGCATTCATAAACTCATCAACTTTCGAGACTATCCATGCAATCTGGCTTTGGAGCACTGTCTAGGCAGTTGGAGTAAAATGTGAAAACTTTTTCTCCAACAAATGCCAGCGTCAGTATATATACAAGCACTAGACCTATATTGGTTGAGTCTGTCAAACACGCAAGTGACCTCTTGACTCCATCCATTCACACACACTGTTACTGCAGGTGACTGAGAAGATATGAAGCTGTGGGTCACGCATCACTGGCGTCCCTGCCGGGTGCAAGATTGGCGTGGGCTCGTCCATGCTCAGTTCTTCCAGAGAGAGTGTTTGCTGTTCTCAGCATTTGGTGATTAGCCATTGCATGGCTGAAACATGAGAGAGAATACTTTAGAGATGCATGCTCCACATACGCTCGTGGTCAATATGGCTTCTTGTTTTTAACTGCTTTGCATGCTGTGCCAGTTGTGTAGCTCATTGCACCAGGTTGCTGATCCTGCGGGGCCACACTCTCGGTCGCTCCGAGGTGTAAGTAACCACGGCGGCTAATCACCAAATGTTTCAGCCATGCAATGGCTGAACCGACCGGTTCGGTTCGACCCCGGGGTGGCGGCCGGGCCCCACATCGAGCTTCTCGTATGGGTGACCCGGTCAACCAGATGCTAAGAGCTTGCTAGCTCTTGACGCTCACCAACTTGTCTCTCGCCATTTTCAAGTGATTCTCACCAACTCCTCGCTCCACCTGTCGCCATGGAAGTTTTGTGAGCTTAGCTTGTTAGGTAGAGAGTGTATGTCGGCGTCTTGCCACTACCTACTAGAGCAGGAGGGAACCGTCCCTCCCTTCAACAGATCCTAGACCCGTGGTGTGCCGTGCGGAGTGGTGGTCTAGCCACCACATCAGGTTCTACATCCGTGTCTCTTGGAATTCCCTTCACACGGCTCGAACACCGCAGCTGAGCAACCCACAGGTTCCGTTTCTCCACGGCACTGCGTCGTTGTGGCACTAGTGCCCACTGCCACTCTCGGCCCAGTACATTGCTTGCCCACAACTCCGTAGCATTGCATCAGCTGAGCACCACAGCACCCCCCACGTCATTCTAGCCCAGCGCTTCAGCTGCAGGCCCACAGCTCTCGGTCCCTAGTTTCATGGTCTTGACACTTTCGGCCCTGTTGTTTCTCTGTACTTCCGCAGCTCAACAGCCGTGTCGTCACGGCGCTGAGTGGGTGTGCCTTCCAGCACCACCATCAGCACCTTGTCTTGGAGTGCTGAAAATCCGCACCACTGCGACACGGCAGCCCGTAGCTCGCAGTTCTCAGCGGCACCATTCTCAACTGCCTCGCAACTCGATCTGCTGCCCAGCACCTCTCCTGCCCGCACCACCGTTCCTGTCAGTTCTTGACCCCACAACTCTTGGCTGCTCTTACCTCCTTTCATCTGCTGTCACCTCAAACGGCTTGCTCATCCGCAGCTCCATAGCACAGCAGGCCTACAACTGAGCACAGCAGCACTTGCCACGGCACTTTAGCCCGGGGCGTCAGCTGCAGGCCTGCAATTCTTGGCCTCGCAGCTCCGCGGTCCCGGTCTCTCCAACTTCTCTGTTTCCATTGCACCTTTGTGCTGCGTTGTACTGCCATAACAGTCTAACAGCACAGCAGCCCTCAGTTCACAGCTCTCTGCTGCACCACTCTTAACTGCCTGCACACGGAGCATTTTGTACTACTTCTCCTTACCCAGCAGCAGTAGCAGCGGTCGCGTCTGCGGCTTGTTCCGCCACCCTGGCTTCATCACCAAAGATGGAACCAGCCACCACCTCTTCAAGGGGCTACAGTGAACAGGAGTGCTTCTATGAGCAAATTGCACAAGGTAAGGAGGAAGCAGATCGGGTGGGGATCGAGGTGTGGTTGCGTCGCCGTCGCTGTGACAGCCCAGGATTCTATCCTGGGGAGGACTACGACCCGACGGACAACGAGGCGCATGCCGACATTGCTGAAGACGCATCCTACTGCCAGTCTGCCTCGGACAACTCACCAACCGTGCAGAACGCACCAACAACGGGACAACCACGCGAACAATGTCGTCCTTTGTCCTCTGTAAGCTCTCCCATTGCCAATAGGATGCATCGGCAGAGTTAGCGTACAACCCCTGCTGGGTCGGTACCAACTGCACCAGCAGCTCCAGCAGAGCCAACCGAGGCAACCTCACATCGTGCCGCGTCTCCCGCTGCATCTCAGGCTGCTGCTGCATCTTCTGGACCCTCTGATATCTTTTCTATTCTTGAGGCCGTCCTTGTTTCTAGTGTTGCTGTCTCTTCCACATTTTCTGCCACTGCATGTGTTGCGCGTGCATCTACCAGGACTGCTGCTAGTAGGGCAGTTGAGACCGATACCACCACCGCTGTTGATCAGGGCCCTCTTGTACCTGCAGCAGTCAACATAACCACATGGGTCGCAGCAGCTGATTCTGTCGCAGCAGCCTCAGCTGCAACCGCTCTCTCCAGTGTTGTTGTATCCATCCAAATCTCCACCTCTCAGGTGCCCTCTGCAGCTGCATCCTCATTGCTTGGCCATCAGATCCGCATCCTAGTCACGGCTGCAGCTGCCATCTCCACCTTCATAGGTGCAGCCCTTGCTGGAGTCTCTTGCCTCATCTTCTCTGCATCCTCCACTGTGGCAGTCATCACAGCTTCAGCAGCAGCTGCACTGCCGCCCCTGTTTGGCGTCCACCGTTAGTCTTGGTGAGCTGCATTCCTCTTGTTGCTTGGATACCTTCCTCTTCTCCTCTTCCCTTTCTCCCCTGTGGCCGTGTGCATGCGTTCCACCCTTTGTCGTGCAACACCATCCAGCATACCATCGTCCTCTCAAACTTTCCCACGCCCACTGGGGCAAGGGAAACTCTGCCGAAAAATTCTTTGAGTGAATCTTACCCCACTCACCATGCCGGTTGACGATGACCAGTATGTTGCCCTGCAGTAGGAGCTGCAAAAAGAGCATGCTTCTCTTCAAGCAGCCCTCACTGCACAGCGCGATACAGAAGAAACATCGCGCACTGAGCAGGGTGATCAGGAGACATTTGCAAATCACATCGTCGATCTTGTTCTCAACTGTCTGCTGCCTGCATTAAGCTCCACACCTGCCGCATCCACTGCTCTTGACATTGCTGCTACGTTTTCCACCTCTCCCGCTTCTGCATCCAACACCACCAGCTCTCTCACTTCTACCTCCCTTGCTGCTGGAGTTGCGGCAGGCGCTGCCGCTGCCAAAGCCCTTGCAAAGCCCATGCAGCGCAAACCTGAATTTGACTCCGCACCACCTCACTTCACCTCTAACCTCTCCTTTGCTTCCTGGGAGGTTTGCTTCAGTGCTTGGGCGCAAGGTGAACAGCTATGGGAGTACTACCACTTGCCCAACCCCTCAGCAAACCCTCCTTTTGTGCCCATTAATGCTGAGTCCACGCGTGCTGTCCGTGCTCTTCTTTGCGCTGGACCCGATGATCTCACTAATGAGATAGGATCCTACAATGTTGACACTGCCCGCCACACACTTCCTGACCCTGTTGGTGCCTATGCATTTATCAAGTGTCGCACCACTGTCACTGGGCACGATGCAAAGAGTGTCCTCACAGAACAGTTCAACATGCTCTCGATGTGTGATGACGAGACTGTGAATGCCTACTAGGCCCGCAGCCTTCGCCTTTTGAAGGACCTCGGTAAAGCATCACTTGGACAGCTTCTTGCTCTTCTCTCTATCGTCAACGGCCTCATCCCTGAGTTGTCCGGCATCTTCTGGGAGGTGAAGGCCTCAGAGCTCGAGCGACTTGTCGCTGAGCCCGTGCCTGCTGACTCTCCCCTGGGCATTGGCGTTCTCTGGGAGTTCATCCCCTAGCGACTCGCCGATGGGTGGAGCGCATCCATCGTGCAGTTATTGCAGCTGCCACCACAGCACTCCCTTCTACCTCATCACCCTCTACCTCTTCATCCTCGCCTTCCTCATTTGCCACGTCTCTTCTTAACCAAGGCAGGGGGGGTGGTGGTCGTGGTCGCAGTCGGGGCAAAGGTACTAGTGGTTCTGGTTCTGGCGAACAAGCCGGTCGCGGCAAGGGGAAGGGCGCCAGAAGCAACTCTTCTTCTTCCTCAACTCCCAGCACTGTCACATGCTGGAACTATGGCACCGTCAGCCATTCTGCACCAAAGTTTCTGTCACCACCGGACAACGAGCGCCTGACCTCTGCCATGCGTGCACACTGGGTACGATCCTCTGGGGGGTGAGGGAGCACCTCTCGTGTCACCACCTCCACTGCTCTGACAAGCCGCAGCACCCCTGTCACCACCAAGGCCGCCGCCTACAGCACAGTTGCCGCTCCGCCCCCACTTCCATACCCCTGGGATTGGCCCCCCAGGGTATGGTGGGCCGGTATTCTACGGCTCCCCATCTGGAACCTGCTCTCCTCCCGCCTGGGCGTCCCCATCCTACCCGCTCCGTCGTCCCTCCGCCGACGTTGTCATTACTCCGGACCGGCCCGAGGACGAGCGCCAGTTGGACATTGCGCTTTCTCATGCCATCCACCAACGTCACCTTCATGATCAGGGAGGTGAGAGTGAGCGCTTTGGGTCAAAGCCTCTTGCGTGTGTCGTTGATGGGGGGAGTTGCGTGGTCTTGCGTCCGGTCATGTTTTCGGGTGTCCTCCTTGTTAAGTCTCTCCTATACATACTTTCTCTCTCCGAGTGGCCATGAGTGTGCAGGGCATGCTAGCACAGAGAGCGGAGGCGACGCACAGTGAGCGCACATGCCACCAGTGGCCGGGCGACACTCCCGCCTGCTTCACACGTGCCCACTTCCCTCCTGGCAGCATTGCCCTAGCCTCACCTGGCAGTTTGCTCCCTCATACGCTCTTCGTTTCTCTTGACTCCATTTGTGACATAGTTTAGGCTTACTTGTGAACCTGTGTTAGGTCTGACTGATATAGTTCAGGATCAAACTCGGAGTGGGGCTTGTGTGCTTTTTCGAACCTCGAGTGGTTTCCCCCTCGCAGTTGGTCGAGAGCCGGCGAGCTCCGCTCGCCGGCGTGACGGGTGAGCTCGAATAGCGAGACTCACCCGGTAGCCCTACTCCTCGTCGATGTACTAGGACTTGTGGGTCGAGCCATGGCCGCCCACCTTCACCCAACCTATACTTAGCCGTTTCTGAACCAAATCGACCCATTCCAGTTGCATTCTAACCGTGATCAACATCTCATGGTATCAGAGCAACGATCGCGGGCTGAGATAGCAAGGGGTGGGAGAAAAAGTCAAGACTGCGCGGCGGCCCTCCTAGGGGCGCTGAAGTCCGCGGCAGCCTTCGGCGCCATTGGAGCAGCTCTCAGCCGCCGAAAGGGTGCGTGAAGGACTGCTAGGGCCGCGCGGGGCATCAAGGCAGCCTGAGAGACGCGCGGAGGTGCTTCAAGGGGACGTGGTCCGCCGAGGCACCTCAAGGAACCCGACCGCGGACGGGAAGAGCGCCGGGGTGGCCCCGGCGCACGGACAAAGCAGCAGCAGCAGGGAAACCCTAAGACCGCAAGAGGGAGCAGGCTGGTAGGGCGCTCTTCATCTTAGAGTGAAGGGCGAGTGAAGGGAGACGGACCCGGCACGCACCATGAGTGCCGCGGGATCCGCCTCGGGAGGCAACCCCGCCTCCGGCGGTAGTCAACCTGCCGGCAGCCAACCGGCGAATCAACCGGCCGGCACTACCGCCACTGTCACGTGGGAGGATCTTACCAAGGTCATGTTGCAAAAGGACTTGACCCCGCCTCCGTTCGGCGCCCGTGACTTCTTAGCATGGAAGGATATCTTCCTTGCTAGGGCGGTGGAGCACAGTCTAGAGGAGTTGTATCTCACTCCACCACCGGACGATGCCGACGACCGTGTGCTTCTACGCGCTTACAACGCCCTAGTGCGGGCTCTTCCTGACGATCAGGCCTATACGATACGTTACCTCCGCTTCGGCGGTAAAGGGGAGGATCCCACAAACCCATGCAGTGGCGCCCCTCGTCCGCACGAGGCATGGCAGCACCTCGCCACCCGGCATGAGGAGAGGGGAATGGCGTTGGTGATCTCACTTC
Source organism: Penium margaritaceum (assembly GCA_023375785.1). NCBI lineage: Eukaryota > Viridiplantae > Streptophyta > Zygnematophyceae > Desmidiales > Peniaceae > Penium > Penium margaritaceum. The sequence continues at coordinate 67,346 of SZWC01004261.1, forward strand.
GCGACAGGCTACGCCATCTCTACCCCATACCAGGAGCACCCATAGCCGACTATTGGGACGCCGCCATGGACATCCGCCGTCGAATCTTAGGACTCGGCGCCTCGTGCTCCATACTGGAGTGGCTGGACCCAGTGCTTCTTCACTTGGGGGAGCCGTACAGAGAGTTTCGACGAAACCTGCTGAGACGACTGCGTGTCACAGACATCGAAAGCACAGACCTGTCTGATGTCTTTGAGGAGCTTCGCCACTACGAAGACATACTCCATGGTGAGGCACGGGAGGCAGAGGTACCAACGGCAAGTGCATTTGTGCACCATGCCTCCTCAGCAGATCGCCCTAGCTCTGGGTTTACTGGCGGCCGGAGCGGGGGAGGTGGGAGAGGAGGTGGCGGCATGCAGTCAGGAGGAGGACGCGGACGCGGACGGGGTGCAGGGGGGCGCACCTGTAACTACTGTGGAAAGGAGGGGCACTACTGGCGAGCGTGCCCCGAGCTTCTCCGCATTATGACTTCACCCTCACAGCAGCAGCAGCAGCAGCAGCAGCAGCAGTTCTTTCCGCCACAGCTTCATCCCCAGTCTCGACAGCAGCTACACACCCCGGCCTGGTCGAGATATGCGCCAGGAGGGCCACCTGCACCTTCTCCCTTTGGTGCAGCCACCTTTGGACCTTCCCTGCAGCAGTATCCAGCAGCATTCCCAGTGGAGCAGGGTCCTCCACTCGTGTACCAGGGGCCATACCACATACCGCTCAGCTCGACTGTTCCAGTGCCAGCACCAGCGTGGGCGCAGCGCGTCTACACAGCAATGGTTGAGGCACAGCAGCCCGCGTCTGCATCACCGGTTGGCTGGACGGCACCCATGGAGCTGCAGCCGCCAGAGCCTACAGCCACTCAGCAGTCGCCAGGTCAGCGGCTGGGTCATACGCATGTCACCACCTCTCACACCCTCCCCATGCATGAATGGTTGTATGACACTGCTGCCTCGCATCACATGTCGCCGCATCGCCAGCTTTTTGCAACGCTGTATGGTGTGCATGATGTTGAGGGAGTTAAGACGGGGTCTGGGGAAATTCTGGCCGTGGAGGGTGTGGGGACTGTGGCACTTCAGGCAACAGGCGGGGTGATATGGTTGACGGGTGTCCTGTTTGTGCCAAGTCTGAAAGTGAATTTGTTGTCTGGGGGTCAGCTCGATCGTCAGTCCAGTGTGTCCACCGTCATGCAAAAGCAACGATGCACGCTCTTTGATGTGAATGGTGCCCTGTTGGCTGATGGGCCGCTACATGCTGACATGCTCTACCGCCTGACACTCTTTCCCCTTGTCCCCACGCACTCGCATCATGCACAAGCACTTGTAGTGACAGCAACGGATGCAAAGCACACTGAACTGCTACACCGTCGTCTGGCGCACATAAACACAGAACTGATTGAAGATATGCTCAAACACACCACTGCACAGGGTCTGCATCCAGAGGACTGTCCTCATGGACTGAGAACGGACACGTGTCTTGACTGTCATGAAGGCAAGGCCCACAGACAAGTCTTCCCCAAGTCCATCACAGACAGCAAGGCTCCATTGGAGCTGGTACATGCGGACCTGACTGGCCCCATGCCAGTCTCCTCTGTCCAGTACGGGTCACAGTACTTTCTCACACTAACAGACGATTACAGTCGCTTTCGTTGGGCCTTTCTGCTTAAAACGAAGGCAGACGCCCAACAGGCAATCATCGAGTGGATTCCACTCGCTGAACGCCAGACAAAGTGCAAACTGCTGAGACTGCGTACAGACAGAGGAGGTGAATTCTTGGGTGTGTTGACTGCTGCCCTCAAAGCACAAGGTATCGAACATCAAACCACAGCACCGTACACACCACAGCAGAACGGAGTGGCAGAGCGATGGCACCGTACTCTCGGTGACGCTCTGCGTACACTACTGACAGAATACGGTCTGTCCTATGGCTTCTGGGAAGAAGCGGTCAAGTATATCACGTGGGTATGGAACCGTGTTCCCCAGGGCCCACTGCCAAAGACTGTGACACCTTGGGAACGGTGGTTCAAGGAAAAAGCGGACCTTCGGCCCGCCAGGGTATGGGGTACAATGGCGTGCGTGTGGTTTGCTCCACCACAGCGTGAACACAAGTTGAGTCCACGTGGTTGCTGGTGTGTGTTTGTAGGGGTTTCGCATGCCTCCAAGGCATGGAGGTTCTGGGACCCCACGAGTCATTGTTTTCTTGAAAGCCGTGATGCTTTGTTCCTGGAACACATGCCCTATAAGCAATTTCGCACCTTGCGGCATGCACCCAACATCACAGCACCCGAGTACTACCCACACTGCGTAAGTGTGCCTGTGTTTGTTCCCACCAAGGTAACCACAACGCCCACACAGGTACAACAAACAAGTGGTCGGGATGAACCCGTACCCAAAGACCTTCTGACACCCACTGATCTGGCCAGCACAGAGTCGAGTGCTCCACAGTCACCACCTGGCCTGTCTCACCAACGTTCACTTGACAGTCCTGAGAGGGCAGTGACACCTTCCCCAGAGCCCGTGCGACGTTCCCTTCGGGACATTCCACGGGTCAACTACAGACAGTTCTATTACACAGCTGGACCTACTAGAACCAACCCCACATCTGAAGAACCACTGACACTTACCAAAGCAAGGGGGCGCAAAGATGCGCCCGAATGGGAAAAAGCAATGGTAGCCGAGATCAATGCTCTGCTCGAGCATGAAGTGTTTGAACTGGTCCCTCTGCCGCCTGGTCGAAAAGCTATCGATGTTAAGTGGGTGTTCAAGCTGAAAAAGAATCTGGCTGGTCTGATTGAGAAGTACAAAGCACGACTGGTGGCCAAGGGATTTCACCAAATCCCAGGCCAAGACTTCACAGATACCTA
>SZWC01004261.1:70316-88317 GCA_023375785.1 Penium margaritaceum
TTTCACCAAATCCCAGGCCAAGACTTCACAGATACCTACGCACCAGTAGGCAAGTACAGCACAAGTCGTGCACTGCTGGGTCTCGCAGCCCACGAAGACTGGGAGATTCATCAAATGGATGTCAAAAACGCTTTCCTCAACGGTCCCCTTGATGAAGAACTTTATGTCAAACAGCCAGAAGGGTTTGAGGACGGAACGGACCGTGTGTGGCTGCTGCTCAAAGCCCTCTATGGCCTAAAGCAAGCACCCAGGTGTTGGAACAAGGAAATCAGCCAAACACTAGAGACAGGGGGCTTCATCCAAAGCGTGTGTGACCCCTCACGTGCCACCAGTGGCCTGGCGATACTCCCTCCTGCTTCACACGTGCCGGCTTCCCTCCTGGCAGCATTGCCCTAGCCTCACCTGGCAGTTTGCTGCCTCATACGCTCTTCGTTTCTCTTGACTCCATTTGTGACATATTTAGGCTTACTTGTGAACCTGTGTTAGGTCTGACTGATATAGTTCAGGATCAAACTCGGAGTGGGGCTTGTGTGCTTGTTCGGACCTCGAGTGGTTTCCCCCTCGCAGTTGGTCGAGAGCCGGCGAGCTCCGCTCGCCGGAGTGACGGGTGAGCTCGAATAGCGAGACTCACCCGGTAGACCTACTCCTCGTCGATGTGCTAGGACTTGTGGGTCGATCCATGGCCGCCCACCTTCACCCAACCTATACTTAGCCGTTTCTGAACCAAATCGACCCATTCCAGTTGCATTCTAACCATGATCAACATCTCACTCCTGCTGATGTTCTGTGGATTAAGGAATGGAATTCTGTTTGTTTGTCCCACTGTCTAGATACGCGTGGTCAACGTTTCTCATCGCACGCCACCTTCGCCGCAGTGAGTCATGACCCCTCCACTCTTCGTGCGTCGGGTGGCTTCTGGAGCCACTAACCACATGAATTTGTTGCGCATTTCCTTTGTCTCCCTTGGTCCTATTGGTTCGGTGCACTTTGTTTGCACTGGCTCCAGTCAGCTGCTCCCTGTTCAAGGCGTTGCTGTTGTGCGCTTCGTCGGCCTTGGAGGGGATCAGCTGAGTCTCCTCTCTGTTACGACACTTGATGACTAGAGCATGGACTTCTCTTCCAGCCGCGGCATTGCCTCTGTCTCACACCGCACATCTGGCCGCGTTCTTCTACAGAGCACACGCTGTGATCGCCTTTTCTGCGTTCCCACCTTCGCGCCCGCTCCCGCCTTTGCTGCTCACGTGCATATTGCTCGCTCCCTTTCCCCTACACATGCACAGTTGTTGTATCGCCGTGTATGTCACATCCATACTACTGCCATTGAAGGCCTTCTTTGTATGCTTCCAGTGGATGGCCTTGATGCTGCTATATTCCCTGCCCCTTGCCCCCTTGACTATCTTGACTGCGCTCAGGGTAAAATGCACTGGTCTCCTTTCTCTAATTCCGAGTCTCCCATGTCGCATCCTCTCGATCTGCTACATGTTGACATCATGGGGCCTCTTTCTCATAAGGCTCTTGGGGGGGTTGGTCATTACATTCTTTGCCTCACTGATGACTTATCTCGTATGCATTGGGTCTTTTCTCTCAAGCAGAAGAGTGATGTTTTCTCCACTCTTGAGTCCTGGCTTCCCCATGCTGAACTTGCTTATGGTCGTCGCCTCCGTGTCCTTTGTTGTGACTGTGGCGGTGAGTTCATTGGTCCTACCTCTTGTTTCCTCTCGTCTCAAGGTCTAAGCATCAAAACTATGGCTCCCTACACACATCAGTAAAACGACGTGTCTGAACACTGGAACAAGACTCTTGCTGATGGTGTGCATACCCTTTTCAATGTGTCTGACCTTCCCCCCTGTTCTCATTTGAAGCCATGTCCTACATGATGTGGCTCTGGAATTATGTTCCTCACAGTCTCCTCCCACGTCATGTCACGCCATTTGAATGCTGGTTTGGCCATTGCGCTGACTTCCGCCTTGCTTGTGTTTTGGGGCTGCATTGCTGCCGTCTGGCTCCTTGAGGACCTTCGTGACGGTAAACTTAGTCCACGCGTTCGCTTGTGCACTTTCCTTGGGGTCTCGGCCATGTCCAAAGCCTGGCGCTTCTGGGACCTCGATCACGCCCTTGTTGTCGAACCTCACGATTCCCACTTCTTGGAAGACGTCTTTCCTCACGACCTGTCCCGTGTTGCTCCATCCTCTTCCCTGTCCTCGCTTTTTCGGCTTGGGAGGGGGTTGGCCTGTTCCAGCCTCTGGTCTTGCTGGGGTACCTCCCACTGACTGGGCTCTTTCTTCCTCTGACCCCTCTTTGTCTGTCTGACATGTCGCCCAACGCTAACACGCGCCTCAGTACCCTCTCTACATCCCCATCTGGTCCTTTTACAACGTCTTCCCCTTTTGCGTCCTCTCAGTCCACGTTAGTTCCCCTAAGTACTCCGCCACTGTCTGTTACCACTCCGGCACAGTCTCCTCCATGCGTTGTAATTGAGCCCCCTCCACCGTCTGTCCTACAGCTGACTGTGGTTGTTCGTGAGACAGTCTCTCCCCATTCACTGATGCACCTCCAGTTGCACAAGAACCGTACACTCGTGGAGGGAGATTCCGAGCACTCCCACAGAACTTTGTCACATAGTCCTCCCAGCCTTCTCAGCGTCGCACCCGCTCTTGTGCATCCTCCACTGCAGCCGGCACCGTTGCCAGACACATTGGACTTGATGCACTGGGACTTGCTATTAGCGTCAACCTCCCTAACTCAACAGTGGGCTACGTACTCGTTGCTCATGAGTTCCACAGTGGAACTCATGAGCAACGAGTGAATAGCCCACTGCGGAATATGCACAGGATGCCTTAGTGGCTCGATACGTTGTCGCCTACTTTGTGGCAAGTGGGCTTCCCTCGCTCCCAGTAGAGCCTACCACTGTCCGTCAGGCTAGGGAGGTAGCTGACACTGATCTCTGGGAGAAGGCCATGCAGGAGGAGCTCCCAGCTTGAACGAACATGAGGTGTTTGAACTTGTTGATCTCCCAGCAGGTCGTAAGGCTGTTTCGGCCCGCTGGGTACTTCGGTGCAAGCTGAAGCCTGATGGCACGATTGACAAATATAAAGCCCGGATCACCGCCAAGGGATTCTCCCAAACTCTGGGTGTTGACTTTCATGTGAAGCTTTCCACTATTGGACGATGCACCGTAGCCTGAGCTTTTTTTAGCCTGGTCGCCCAGAACGACTGGGAATTGGAGCAGATGGACGTCAACAATGACGCCTCGACGAAGAGATTTATATGGTGCAGCTCCCAGGCTCTTTACAGACCGAACGAACAAGGTATGGCAGCTACGTCAAGCCCTCTACTGACTCAAGCACTTCCCACGCTTCTGGAACCTGAAGATCTCATCTACCCTCTAGAAGGGTGGTTACCATCGTAGCATTGTCGATCTAGCTCTCTTCTTGAGTGCCCCCTCATAGCCCTTTGTGGCAGTCTTGGTCCACGTGGATGATCTCATCCTTGCGTCACCTAGCCCCAGCGCCGTCCAGTTAATGAAGACTCTGTTGCAGTCCACCTACAAAATGAAGGACTTAGGTCTAGCCCGTGTGTTTCTCGGCATGGAGCTCGAGCGTGACCGCCAGTGCCGAGCAGTGCACGTGCACCAGGCTGCCTACATCCGTAGTCAGGGGGAGCGCTTCTCCTCCTTCCTTGCGTCCACACTAATGACTCTAGCAGGCCAGCATCTGCTGAAGTCAGTCGACATGACTGAGCTAAGAGACAGTGTCGATGTCAGTGATTACCTTAGCGTGATTGGATACCTAATGTACCTTGCCACCACCACCCAAGCGGACGTGGCACGGTTGACAGGTGTAGAGCCCAGCTCACTGCCAAGGGATTCTCCCGAATTCCAGGCGTTAACTTTGATGAGACGTTTGTCCCTGTTGGACGATAAACCACAGCCCAAGCTCTTTTGAGCCTCGTCGCCCAACACGACTAGGAACTGGAGTAGATGGACGTCAACAATGCATTCTTGCATGGACGCCTCAACAAAGAGATCTACATGGTGCAGCCACCAAGCTTTACAAATGGCACAAAAAAGGTCTAGCGGTTGCGTAAAACCCTCTACGGGCTCAAGCAGTCCCCTCACTATTGGAACCTGGAGATCTCGTCTACCCTCGAGAAGGGTCCGGACGTGGCCTTCTCGGTCAACTTCCTGGCTCAATTTTCCATCAGCCTCGTCAGAGGCACCTTGAGGCTGCGATGTGTGTTGTCCACTACACACTGTCCACTACACGTGTGGGACTCTGCTACAAGTCACAACTCTTGGTTTTTGTTCATGGATACAGTGACAGTGACTAAGCTCATGATGCACACGCACGTAGCTATACTGGCTACATATTTCTCGTGGGTGGGACTGCTATCTCATGGAAAAGTGGCAAGTAGGGTTGTGTTGCGCGTAGCTCAAGTGAGGCTGAGTATGTCGCACTTGGCGTAGGTACGTGTGAGAGTGTTTGCCTTTCTCGCTTGCTGCAGCAGATTCACGTACCCATCCACCGCATCAGCGGCGGCGTTGCCCACGGCGACACCGCAGCGGCGTCACCCATGGCTGAAGCTAGGGGCATCGTCCACGGCGGCTTCAGCCAGTAGTGACAGCCGCCAGCCGCAAATCAGCTGCAGCCATGCAGTGGGGTTGTGAGAGTTGTGTCACTTTTACGCACGACAGCAGCAGCCACTGATGCACATGCACCACTGCGGTGGCGCGCATTGTCAACCTGGCTTCCTTGGATCTGCCGGATGTGGCATCTCCTATCGTGCACCACGGGGAGCATCCGGCGCACCAGTCCAGTCGCTGGAGAGATGATGTTTCAGCAGCCGAGGACGCCACATCTTTGTCGCGGGTTACACCCTACTTCCTCTAGTAAAAAAAACTCGGTAAGCCCATTCGCCCTAATTCCTCTAGGTGGATCGAGCCACTGCACGATGTCGCTTCTGCATCGTTGTACTCCACTGTGCGTCGAGACACAATAGAGTGTGCACACAACCTCACGGAAGCCGCTTGTGCCGTGATAGATGCCACTGCCGTAGCTGCTGCCACATTTGCCGTAGCAGCCTACGCAGCACGCGCCCCTGCCTCAACATCCACGGGACATGCTGCAGAGTCATACACTGAGGTCGCAGTGGTAGCTGGACCCATAGCTTCCTCAACAGCTTCTGCAGCCTCTGTTGTGTCTTCAGCAGCCTCAACCATCCACACCTCCACAGCCGTTGCCGTTGCATCTGCCGCATTTGCACCTTCCGACATCACCATCCTCACCCACCTTGCCCCTCGTAAGGGCTCGTGGCATTATCTTCTCTCTCTTGCCTGCACGCTGTCTCTCTCCTCTGCTGTGGCTTGGCAATGTGGCTTGGTTCGGGTTGTCCTACAGCACATCCAACGTGCCTAAGGCACTCCCTGTCTTCCCACGCCCACTGGGGCAGGGGAAACTCTGCCAAAAGAATTTCGGTGGAGTCCCTCCGTTGTCACCATGCCTCGTGACGACAAGTCGTCCATAGCCGACCTTCAGCACCAGCTGAACCTTGCTCGCAAGGCCTAGTGTGAAGCAGAAGATTGCCTCAAAGTCGCTAACGACAACCGCGCTGCCTTTGCGGATGAGGTCACTACTATTGTGCTCAAGCGCCTGCCTGCTGCCTCTATCTTACCAGCTGGTGCCTCTGGTGGCACCAGTGCAGATGCCTCTTCTACCCCATCCACCTCTAGCACAACAGCTGCTGACCCTACTGATCCTGCTATCACTCCACTTGTTTCCAGTCCTGCTGCTGTCTCTCGCCAGCATGACTTCTTCTCCAAGCCTCATGTCCTGTCCAGTGGGCTGGTCTTCTCCTCTTGGGAGACCCGTTTCAGTGCATGTGCGTAGGGGGAACGCCTTGGGGAGTACTATTTCCCGATTGTCCCTCCTTTCACGCCTCTCGCTGCCAAGTCCATCCGCGATGTCCGCACCCTCATTGCCGCTGCACCAGAGACCCTTGTTGACGATTTCAGCACGTACGATGCCGACCCCGCTGTTCAGCGTCCGGCTGACCCCGTTGGTGCATACACCATGCTATGGCGCCGCACCACCGTCACTGGTCAAGCGGTTCAGAGCGCCCTCATTGTGCAATTCAACTCCCTTTTGATGCAAGCGGACGAGTCAGCGGATGCGTATTGGGCTCGAGGGCTCAAGCGACTTTGCGAGCTTGACAAGGCAGCGCCAGGCTAGCTGTCCGCCGTGCACACCATGGTCAAAGGGTTGATCCCAGAGCTGTCTGACCTCCTCCATGACGTCAAAGCAGCTGAGCTGGAGCGCCTTGCTTCCGAGCCAGTTCCACATGGCTCCCCACCTGGTGCTGGTGCTCTCTCAGACTTCGTTGCTTAGAGGCTTGTTGCGTGGTGGACCAGCCTCCAAAACAAACGCCTTCAATGTGCTACAGTCGCTGGCATCGCTGCTACCATCATAGCCTCCTCCTCTCCCGTCCCTCCGGCTGCATCCTCCTCTCCATCCCCCTCCTCTTCGACCACGATGGCCTCAGCTCTTGCCTCTCATGGTTGTGACTACAGCCGTGGTCGTGGGCACAGCAGGGGGCGGGCCAAAGCGGCCACACCGTCCCGGGTTCCTGGTGAGGTGGTGTGCTGGAATTGCGGCTCCTCTGAGCACTCCGCCCGCAAGTGCCCCAATCCCCTTGACAACCTTTGTCTCGCGCGCGCCATGCGTACGCACTGGGCTCGCACTGCTGGCTCCTCCTCCTCCGGTTCCAGCTCCGCCTCCGGCTCCTCGTCCCGGTCTGCCAGCTCCTCCTCTGCCCATGCCTACTCCACAACAGGCGTTTCCTCCACTCCTCCATCTGTCCCATACCCTTGGAGCTGGCCACCACCTTACAAAGCACCCGCCTACGTTGGGCCACCTTCCCCACCCTACGCTCTTCCCCCGTGGATTCCCCCTCCCGCAAGCTTGTCGGCCCCATCGCCCGCGCCTTCTGTTGCCGGTGAGCGCCAGTTGGAGCACTCTCTTCTCCACTGCCTGCACCTTCGCGATCAGGGAGGTAAGAGTGTGTCTTTTTTGGCCAGAGGTCTTGCTTGTGATAGTGACACTAATCTTTGTGGGGGTCCCTTCCGTCATGTTCTCCGTCTATCGCCCGCATCTATGTTGTGGGTCGAGCACTGGCAGTCAATCGTTCTACCTCATCACCTTGCTGGTTGTGATCCGTTGCCTCCCTCTGTTGGTGTTGTTGCCACCTATGGCATTCTCCCCCACGTTCGTTCATCTGGTGGCTTCTGGGTTCTCAACTCTGGGGCCACCCGCCATTTGACCTATGTCCGCTCTGCCTTTATATCGTTAGTCCCTGCCAGCTCCGTTCGCTTTGTCAGGACTGGCTCCGATCAGTTGCTCCCCATGCACGGTGTTGGGGTCGTTCGTTTTGTCGATCCCAGTGGTGTTGTGTTCCTGTCTGACATTCTGTACGTGCCTTCTTTGGAGCTTAGCTTACTGTCAAAGATCTCCCTTGACAATCAGGGTATGGATTCCTCTGTCATTCAAGGTGTTGGGACTATCACTCTTCGTTCCTCTGGTCATGCTGTTTTGTGGGGGGTTCACTGTGACAAGCTGTATCGTGTTCCTCTTCACTCACCCTCTGCACCTTGCGTTGGCTCTGCTCTTGCTTGTGTTGCACCTTCCCTCTCCCCTACTGATGTCCAGCTCTTGCATCGTCGCCTTCGCCATGTGCACGCTACTGCAATCACCAGCGTGCTTTGTCTGTAGCCTGCTATTGGCCTGTCACCGTCCATGTTTCCTTCCCCTTGTCCCTTTCATTGTCTTGACTGTGCCCAGGGCAAAATGCATCGCTCTCCTTTCACTCCATCCGACACTCACTCCTCTCATCCCCTTGACCTTGTTCATGCTGACGTGATGGGGCCTTTACTACATGAGTTTCTTGGGGGTGTTGGGCGCTATGTCTTGTGTCTCACGGATGATGTTATGCATTTTTGCTGGATCTTCACTCTTCGCCAAAAGAGCAATGTGGCTGAGGTCATTGCGTTGTGGCTGGTTCAAGCTGAGCACTCCTGTCAGCGTTCGTCGCGCGTCTTTTGTAGTGACAGTGGTGGTGAATTCCTTGGTCCCACCGGCCGATTCCTTGAGTCCCATGGGGTGTGTCTGGAGACCTCTGCTCCTTATACACCTCAGTAAAATGGGGTCTCTGAACGTTGGAATCGAACCCTCGTCGATGGAGTCCGCACCCTCCTTTCTGAGTCCGGTCTCCCTCCCTTGTTCGCCTTTGAGGGCATGAGTTATATGACCTTGGTCTGGAATCGGGTGCCGCACGGCCCGCTCCCGCGCACTGTGACCCCCTTTGAGCACTAGTACAACACTCGTGCTGATCTCCATCTTGCTCACGTGTGGGGTAGCATTGCATTTGTCTGGCTGCCATAGGACCTTTGCAATAGGAAGCTCTCCCCGCGTGGGCATCTCTGTCCCTTCCTGGGTGTCTCCTCCCAGTCGAAGGCCTGGTGCTTTTGGGATTGGGAGCGCCAGCACTTCATTGAATCCCGTGATGCCCTATTCTTTGAGTCTGTATTCATCCGTCATCTCAGTCATGATTCGTCTGCTGCCTCCTTGCTTCCGCTCTCTCTGTTTGGGGAGGAAGTCGGCATCTGGGGGCCTGCAGGTGACTCAGCCCTTGTGGTCCCTGCGGCGGTCTCCCATCCGAAGCCATCACCCTCGAAGCATTCTCCGGATCTCGACACTACGACTTCGTCGCCCTCTGATGTACTCCCGTCTACGTCGCCTAGCTCCCTCGGAGCTCTGGCCTCTCCCGTCGTGTCTTCCCCAGCATCTGTCTCACCTGCACACTCCTCCGATGCCCCATCCAGTCCGCTGTCTCCTGTCGCACCGGTCCAGCCCAGTCATTCCAATGCTTCCCCCGGCCCTGCTCCAGTCGAACCGTTTGTTCGAGGCGGTTGCCTGCGTGGGCTTCCTTCCCACTCTACCACAGTTGTGTCGTCTTCTGTTCGTCCCTCTCAGTCTCAGCCGGAGCAGTCCCCAATGTTACCGACCGGCATGGACGCCCTTGGCCTGGCCACAGGGGCTGTCCACCCTGGCTCATTCCTCGGCCATACTCTGCTCATGTCAGAGCACGAGCATGCTGTCGAAGCCGCCGCCCTTGGTAGCGGGCAGAGCGTCATGCAACTGTTGCTGCCACACCTTCGTCGCCAGACCCAACCACAATTCAGCAGGCACAGGCTGCGCCCGACTCCAAACAATAGGAGGTTGTGATGCAGGACGAACTGAGGGCTGTTGATGACCATGCCGTGTATGAGTTGGTTGACCTCCCACCAGGCCGTTAGGCTATCATTGCCTGATGGGTGTTTTTTAGGAAGTACAAACCCACTAGTGAGCTCGACAAGTACAAGGCACGTCTTGCTGCCAAGGGATTTTTCCAAGTGCCAGGCATTGACTTCGACGAGACGTTTGCCCTTGTCGGACGCTACACCATAGCCCGGACCCTATTGAGTCTCGTAGCACACCATGATTGCGAGCTCGAGCAGATGGACATCAACAATTCTTTTTCTCCATGGGTAGCTAGATGAGGAGATCTACATGGTGCAACCGTCAGGGTTTTCGGACGGCACCGACAGAGTTTGGCGTTTGCGAAAGGCCCTCTATGGCATTAAGCAGTCACTGCGGTGTTGGAACCAGGAGATCACCTCCACTCAAAGGAAGGGGGGGTACCGTCGTAGCACAGTGGACCCCACCCTCTTTGTCACTCCACGCTCCGCACCGTTTGCTGCCATCCTCGTCTATGTTGATGACTTGCTCATCACGTCTCCAAGTCGAGAGGCACAGTCAGTCGTGAAGTCCCTACTACAGTCAGCGTATAGAATGAAGGACTTGGCCCCGGCTCGTGTTTTCCTCGGCATGGAGCTCAAGCGTGATCGTGCTCGTCGTGTCCAACATGTTTACCAGGGTGCATACGTCAGGGGCGTGGGGGGGCGCTTTGCCTCCTTGCTAGAGTTTGTGCCCACTGCAGAGACACCGATGACGCCCGCAGGGCAGAGGCTGTTTAAGACACTTGACATGTCAAAGCTGGGGGAGCTAGTGGATTTGACCGACTACCTGCGAGTCATAGGGTCTCTAATGAACCTGCCCACTACCACGAGGGCAGACGTAGTCTTCGCTGTAAACTTCCTCGCTCAGTTCTCACAGTGTCCACGAGTGCGCCACATGGAAGCCGCACTGTGCGTTATGAGATATGCGCTCTACACCCCCCGTGTCGGTCTTTGTTGCCAAGCACAGCCGTCGCTGGTTGTTGATGGATACACTGACAATGACTGGGCGCATGATGCACGCAGTCATGCTTGCTATGTCTTCCTTGTCGGAGGGACTGTGATTTCCTAGAAGAGTGGCAAGCAAGGGTGTGTTGCACACAGCTCTAGTGAATTAGTGTATGTTGCTCTTGGTGCAGGGACTTGTGAGAGCGTCTGGTTGTGTCATTTGCTGCAGCAGTTGTGTGTTCCCATTCGTTGTATCACCCTTCGCTGCGACAATCAAAGCACGAAAGCTATTGCTGAGCACGATGGCATGCACCACACTCGCACAAAACATATCGATGTGGAGCATCATTTTGTGCGTGAGCCCGTGGCTGCAGGTGATGTCCAGATCGTGTGGGTCGACAACCGTCAGCAACGAGCCGACTTCCTTAAAAAAGCACTAAGCAGTAACGCCTTCAAGGCAGCTTGGACTGTTGTGTGCTCGTGATGCTCCCGGTTGAATGATTGTGCAAGTGCTTATATAAAGTGCCGTCCTTTGTCATGTCTTGTCACATCTGTTTTGTTTTTGTGAGTGTCGTTGTGCCAGTCAGCTGTAGGTCATGGGGGAGTGTTAATTTGTGTTGAGTACCATAAGGTGACCTCTGGCCTCGTTGCACGCTCACCTCACTGTTGCACGTTACAAATCACTGGAGAAAGAGACATTCTCCTGGCTACTTTGCCATGATGACGTCGGCTTTGTGACAGACAATGCCTTGGCTCATTTAGCAAGGAATTGCACAAGCGTCTTGAGTTTGCATACATTTTTATTGTGTGTGGTGGACTTGTGTGGTGCCCACCGGGTTCTCACTCAAACAGGACTAGACAGGGGCTGGGATAATTTAGTGGTCGAGTGGTGACTGTTCAACACCCACGAGGGCAGCGAGCTTGAGCGAGCTCGCCGTTTTCTTGCTGGTTGCCTCTCGCCCTCTCCCGCTCCTATAACACCTCGGTCGCGTGTATCTCGCTCCCCCTTTTTCTCTTCTCTAGCTAAACGTGATCCATGGCGTCAACCCTTTTCTTGGTGTTCCATGCATCTGTGTCTCACACTCTCCCACACACACAAAGCTCTACTTCCTACATGTAGGTAGCTTCGGTTGCTAGGGTGAACAAGCAAGCAAGCAACGGGAGCGACATCATGGATCAGGGGCAAGCTCACGTAACATAACAGTGAATGAGAGAGCAACACGTGAGTGTGAGCAAGGAGTGAGCAAAGTGCTAAGCGCCGGTTGACCAGGCCGCCCACGTAAACATCTTGACGTGGGGCCCGGACGCCACCCAAGGATCGAACCCGGCCCTGGAACGAGTGAGCTCCAGGCAGTTTCTCACACGTCGGTAGAAACCGGACGTGTGGTCCCGAGGGATCAGCAACCCACATGACTACGCTAGAGCATGCAAGTGTGTAGGATTCCAACCTCATCATGCACTCCTACAAATGTATCCCCCATTTTTCTATGTAGAGCATGAACCATCACTACACTGAGGCTCTCCATAGTTTTGGTGATAGTGCTACAGCCACCACTTGACAACTTAATGGTGTTACCACTACTGTGCACCCAATGCGACGTCACAGTCTTGCACCAGATAGCCTCAGTCCAGATCAATCACCTGCAGTGATGATGTGTGTGTGTGCGTGGAGTCAAAGAGGTCACTTGCGTATGTCATGACCGTAACCAACACTCCTTCATGACCCACAGACAAACAGTCCACACAGACATAAAACGAGGAGTACGTCACAAGACAACGAGACGCACACAACTCATGTCAACCTGGTGCACAACAAGAGCGCAGCAGCCCAACAGCATGCACAGCCACCTTGAACATTCCACTGATGAGAGCTTTGGTGAGAAAGTCTGCACGCTGCTGACGATTGTCGACCAAGACAACCTGAACTTCTCCAGCAGCAATACGCTCACGTACAAAGTGATGCTCAATGTTGATGTGCTTTGTGCAAGAATGATGCATGCCATCGTGCTCGGCGATTGCCTTTGCACTTTTGTTGTCACAGCGCAGAGTGATGCAGCGAATGGGAATACACAACTCTTGTAGTAGGCGAGACAGCCACACACTCTCTCACGTACCCGCGCCAAGCGCTACGTACTCTGCCTCACTATAGCTTCGAGCAACATAGCCCTGTTTTCCACTCTTCTAGAAGACTGTGGTCCCACCGACAAGATAGATGTAACCAGTGCGGCCACGAGCATCCGTGTCATGAGCCCAGTCATTGTCTATGTATTCGTCTACCACCAAAGAGGGCTGAGCACGGTAACATAGTCCCACGCGTGCAGTGGACAGTGTGTAACAAACAATGCGTAGTTCCGCCTTGAGATGTTTCTGGCCAGGCTATTGGGAGAACTGGCCGAGGAAGTTGACCAAGAAGGCGACGTCCTTCCGAGTGGTGGTAGCAAGGTACATGAGGGAGCCAACCACACTGAGGTAGTCGGTGACATCGACAATTTCCCCCAGCTGCTCTGAATCAAGTGACTTCAACAGGCGCTGACTAGCTGGATTCATCGGTGTGGATGCAGTGGGGACGTCAACAAGTAGGGGGGCAAAGCGCTCCCACAGTGTACGGATGTATGCGGCCTGGTGTACATGCGGAGTGCAATGCTGGCAGTCACGCTCAAGCTCCATCCCTAGAAACACCCATGCAGGACCTAGGTCCTTCATCTTGTATGCGAACTACAGCAAGTTCTTCACTGACTGGACAGCTGCGGGGCTTGGGGAGGCAATAAGCAGATCATTGACGTAGACAAGGATGGCCACAAGTGCCTCCAAGGGAGCACTCAAGAAGAGTGCAGGATCAACTAAGCTACGAAGTTTACCTCCCCGCTCAAGAGTATAGGAGATTCCCATGTTCCAACAACGCGGTGACTACTTGAGCCCATAGAGGGCCTTGCTCTGTCGCCAGACCTTCTTTGTGTCATCAGTAAAGCCTAGTGGCTGGATCATGTTTCCTTGTCGAGATTCCCATGCATGAAGGCGTTGTTGACGTCCATCTCTTCTAGTTCCCGGTCGTGTTGGGCCACAAGGCTCAACAGTGCTTGGGCAGTGGTGTATCTCCCGACCGGTGCAAATGTCTCGTCAAAGTCAATCCCATGGATCTGGGAAAAACCTTTGGCCGTGAGGCGAAATTTGTACCGGTCAACTTTCTTATCGGGCTTAAACTTACGCCAATGTACCCACCGGAAAGAGACTGCCTTGCGGCGTGCAGGGAGGTCCACGAGCTCAAAGACGCCATGCTCCTGGAAAGGTGTGAGCTCCTCCTGCATGGCCTTCTCCCAGAGATCCGCATCAGCCACCTCACTAGCCTGCCTGACAGTGGTAGGGTCGAGAGGGAGAGTGGGAAAGCCAAAGGCCGTGAAACATGCGGCAACATAACCAGTGACGGAGGACTCGAGAGCATTGAGGAACTCATGGGCTACGAGAGTGTAGCCGACTGCCGAGTTGGGATGCACAATGCTCACAGACAAGCCAAGTGCATGAAGACCAGTGGGGTGAACTGAGGGCCCAGTAACGGAGGAAGAAGCGCTACAGCGAGTGACCCGCTATGAGGACTGAGATGCTTTGGATGAGCCAGCAGAAACTGACTCAGTAGGCGTCACAGAGGAGCGGTAGCACCCACAAGAGGACTGAGAGGACAGAGACGATTGAAGAGCACGCAGTCTCCCCCCATGGGTATAAGACGCAGGACAAGAAATCGGGACCTGAGGTTATTCACCTCCAGTGGCATCAACCACCGGAGAGGACGGTAATGCCGACTCAGGGGATGAGTTGGAAGTAGGATGCACGGGGGACTAAGTGTGAGTGGGTGCTGAGTCTGAGGACTCAAGACTGCCAGAGGACGGCTGGGATGGCACAGAATCCAAGGAGGGTTGTGATATAACCGAGTCAGAAGAGGTGTGAGAGGACGAGGACACCGAGGAGGATTCCTCGTCCTCGGTGTCCCTATGAGGGATAGCAGGAGATGTTGTGTGAGCAAGAGAGGATGATGCACGGAGATCGGAGGCTGGAACAGACGTACCCCCCCAAGCTGATGGAGCGAGGAAAGAGAGGAGGGAGGAGGGACATGGAACAGGTCATGAGGAAAGACATCCTCGAAGAAGAGGGCATCACGAGACTCAATGACACGAGAGCGGTCAGAATCCCACAAGCGCCATGCCTTGGACATGGCCGATACACCAAGGAAGGTGCAAAGACGAGCTTGAGGGCTCAGTTTGCCATCGCGAAAGTCTTCAGGTAGCCAGACGACAGCAACGCAACCCCAAACGCAAGTGAGACAAAGGTCAGCACGATGGCCATACCAGTGCTCGGAGGGAGTGACGTGACGAGGAAGGGGACCGTGGGGAACACGGTTCCATACCCAGGTCATGTAAGACATGTCTTTGAAGGAAAATACATGGGAGAGAGACTACTCACTGAGGAGAGTACGGACACCGTGAGCAAGTGTACGGTTTCAGCATTCACAGACGCCGTTCTGTTGGGGTGTGTAGGGAGCAGAAGGTTCCATACACACCCTACGAGAAGTCAAGAAGCGGGCAGTGGGGCCCATGAACTCCCCACCACCATCACAGCGAAAGACTTTTAGATGGCGACCACAGGCGAGTTTGGCCTCAGGCAGCCAGGACTCGAGAGTGGGACAGGCGTCACTCTTTTGCCAAAGGGCAAAGACCCATCGCATGCAAGATAAGTCATTAGTAAGGCAGATAACATAGCGTCCAACCCCCCCGAGGGCATCATGAGCAAGGGGTCCCATGACGTCTGCGTGCAAGAGGTCGAGGGAATGAGACGTGCGGGATTCAGACATGGAAAACGGAGGCTGATGCATTTTTCCCTCAGCACAGTCAAGACAGTCGAGAGGACAAGGGGCGGAGAACGTTTCGGCATCGAGACCGTGAGCGGGCTTCTCCCTAAGCAAACTGTCAACAGTTGTAGTGTGAATGTGGCAAAGAAGGCGATGAAGCAGCTGTGCGTGTGCCGGGGAGAGAGAGCGTGCCACATGAACAAGTGTGGTGGAAGCAGGATGTGGGGCAAAGGAAGGCACACGATACAAGCGGTCACAATGGGTCCCACGCAGGATTACACGGCCAGTGGTGCAGTGCAAAACAGAGGCAATGTCGCGGCTGGAAGAAAAGTCCATGCCCTGGTTGTCAAGAGTCGTAACATACAGCAGACTGAGCTCAAGAGCAAGGACGTACAAAATGTCCGGCAGAAAGAGTTCCCCCCAAGGGCCAACAAAGCGGACAGCCCCAACACCCTGAACGGGCAGGAGCTTGCCGTTCAGGGTGTTGGGGTTGTCCAGTGCAAACAAAATGAACAGAGTCAAGAGGACCCAGGGAGACAAACGAGGAATGACAAGATGCCATGTGGTGGGTGGCTCCTTAATCAAGGATCCAGAAGCCACCTGGCACACGGACAGACATAGGGTCACGACTCATAGTGACAATGGTGGAGCGAGGATGAAGGCGCTGGCCATAGGCAGCAAGGCAACAAGGAAGGCTGTATGACTACCACTGCTCAATCCACGGGACATCAAATGGGAGACAGCCCTTAACATGACCCGACGACGGACCACTAAGAGACGCATCCAAAGCAGCCGCAAGCGCCCCCTCATTCAAACGCACACTCTCACCTCCCTGATCACAGAAGTATCTGTGGTGGATGGCATGACAGAGGGCAGAGTCTAGCTGGCGGCCATCCTCAGATGAGCTAGAGATGACGAACCCAGAGGAGAGGCGCTAGGCGGTGTAAGTAGACGATGCCCACGGTGGAGGAGAGTAGAACCCAGAGGGAGGTCCGAAGTAGAGAGGGCCGCCAAACCTAGGAGGCCAATCCCAGGACGAGGGCGGAGACAGTGATGTCAAAGCGGTGCTGTAGGTAGCGGCTGTCGGAGAGGAGAATGAGTGATGGCCGATGGGAACAGTGGAGGTGGAGGAGCGAGAGGAACCACCACCAGTCCATGTCAGGCGTGCCCAATGTGCACGCATTGTTGATGCAAGGCGGGCATCATCAGGAGGCGCTGGGCACTTGGGCGCCGCATGACCGGTGGCACCGCAATTCCAGCACATGAAAGTGCTGGAGGAGGAAGATGAAACAAGGTGTTGTCAGAACCGCGATCCCTGCCACCACTTCCTGGACCACCACCACTAGAGGCACCCCCCTGACCTTTGCCTTTCCCATCCCCCCTACCCCAACCACCCCCTTGTGAAGCGAGAGATGTGGCTGTTGAGGTGGAAGTGGTGGTGGGGAATGATGAAGAAGCAGAGGAGGACGAAGAAGGGAGTGTAGTGGTAGCTGCTGCAACTGCAGTGCGGTGAATGCGTTTGTTCTATAGCGAGCTCCACCAGTCAGTCAGACGCTGGGAGGTGAGCTCCCACAAGGCCCCAATGCCGGGAGGTGCATCAGAAGAGACAGGTGTGGCGGCCAGGCATTCAAGCTTAGTGGCCTTCACCTCCCGGAAGATATCATTGAGTTCCGGGATGAGGCCGTTGACGATAGAAAGAACAGCAAGGAGTTGTCCAGGGGCGGCCTTGCCAAGGTCGCGAAGCAATCGCAGACTGCGAGCCCAATAGGCATCGGTAGTCTCATCAGCACGCATCGAGAGCATGTTGAACTGGACAGTGAGCACGCTTTGAGCTGCATGTCCAGTCACTATTGTGCGCCGTTTGATCAGCGCGTAAGCACCAACAGGGTCAGCAGTGGTGCGGCGTGCTGTGTCGGTATGGTAGGACCCGATCTCATCAATGAGATCGTCGGGTCCAGCGCGAATGAGGACACTGACAGTGCGGGCGACTCAGAATCAACTGGCACGAAAGGTGGGTTAGCAGAGAAATTGGGCTCATGGTAGTAATCTCAGAGCTGCTCTCCCTGTGCCAAGGCACTAAAGCGGACTTCCCAAGAATGGAAGGTGAGATTAAAGGTGAAGTGAGGTGGATTAGAGTCAAATTCAGGTTTGCGCTACATTGATGGGACAAGCGCCTTGGCTACGGCGGCGCCAGCGGCGCCTGCGACTACAAGAGGGTCAGAGGAGGATAAGCCAGCGGTGACAGGTGCGAAAGCAAATGAAGTGGAGAATGCAGCAGCAATGCCAGCAAATGTTGTGCTGCGTAGTGTGGGCTGGAGACGGATAATGACCAAGTCAGCAATGCGTTCTGCAAAGGTCTCCTTGTCATCTTGCTCAGCACGCAGCTTGTCCTTATCAGTGCGCGGAGCAGTAAGTGTAGCCTGCAGAGTAGTGCGCTCACGTTGTATTTCAGCCTGTAGGGCCGCGTATTGGTCATTGTCAACCGGCATGTTGCCAGTGACGTGACTCTACCGAGAAACTTTTGGCAGAGTTTCCCTTGCCCCAGTGGGCATGGGAAATGTGGGATGAGTACGTCTGGAGTCTGTTGCAAGGCAACAACCTTGACGCACAATCACGTCAATGCAGAAGGGGCAGGAACAGAAGGAGAGACCAAGCTCACCAAGAACAGCGGCGCACAGAGAACAACGGCGGGAGAGCAGCTGCAAGTGAGGAAGCGACAAATGCAGCAGTAGCAGATATTGAGACGATGAGGCAGGCTACTGCCGTCAATGTAGCAGCTGACAGGGTGGAGATGGATGCAGTAGTCGAGACCAACAGTTGGACGTGACGAGTCGCTGAAGATGAAGAAGAGGCCAAAGCTGACGCCTGTACAGTGGAGATGTCAATGGAGT
>SZWC01004261.1:88393-103908 GCA_023375785.1 Penium margaritaceum
AACAGAAGGAGAGACCAAGCTCACCAAGAACAGCGGCGCACAGAGAACAACGGCGGGAGAGCAGCTGCAAGTGAGGAAGCGACAAATGCAGCAGTAGCAGATATTGAGACGATGAGGCAGGCTACTGCCGTCAATGTAGCAGCTGACAGGGTGGAGATGGATGCAGTAGTCGAGACCAACAGTTGGACGTGACGAGTCGCTGAAGATGAAGAAGAGGCCAAAGCTGACGCCTGTACAGTGGAGATGTCAATGGAGTCGACGGTAGTAGAGAGAGCCGTAGCCGCTGCAACTGCTGCCGACGCAACTGCGTCAGCTGCGGCAGCAATGTGGGCAACTACATTGACGGCAGCAGGCGTCAGAGACCCCTGGTCAACTGCAGCTTTAGTGTAGGTCTCAATGGCTCTGCCAGTGGCAGTGCTGGCTGGTGAACGTGCAGCGCGTGCCGTGGCCGCAAACATGGAAGCAACAGCAACATTAGATACAAGTGCAGCCTGCAATGTATTCAGAATGTTAGGGAATGGAGAAGTAGTCGACTCTGTAGCTGAGGCAGCTGGGGATCCGGCACGGCGTGAAGC
The DNA here is from genome assembly GCA_023375785.1 of Penium margaritaceum. Taxonomy (NCBI): domain Eukaryota; kingdom Viridiplantae; phylum Streptophyta; class Zygnematophyceae; order Desmidiales; family Peniaceae; genus Penium; species Penium margaritaceum. Next base: position 88,969 of record SZWC01004261.1, read on the forward strand.
AAGCCCTCCAAATGCTACTGTTGCAGAGGACAGTGCTGCGCCACGAGGGAAAGCACTACGGTGTTGCTCGCGGGATCTATGGGCAACGGGTGGGCTTACCGGTGATTAGACAGGTCAATGATCACGCATTGGAGCCGTGGCTGGTCCGTTCTGCGCCGTCGGGGAGTCGTCGGCGGCGGACTGACAGTGAGCAGCGTAGACTCTGGCGTCCTCCCACTCGTAGTAGTCGGCGGGGTCGTAGTCCTCGCCGGGGTGATACCTCGGAATGCAGCGGTGAACCCTCTACCACACCTCCCGCTCCGCCCTCTCCTCGTAGAATGTGATCTCGTCGTCATTGCGGGCGCGCTCACGAGCGGACGTGGGCGAAGTGGGGACTGGTTTGGTTACAGGAGGAGACGCTAGTGCGCTGAGTGCTTGGCTGCCTGGACGGCAGCCTGAGGTGCTGAGAGAGGCACAATGGTTGGATACTTACAGTTGATGCTTGCACCGTTGTGTGCCTCAGCCGCTGCCGGTGATGCTACTGTAGCAGATGCGTCAGCTGCACGAAGGGGGCACCCGCGGAGAGGCACTAGTGCCGTAGTCACAGTTGTGCATGAGGCAAGGACTGTGCACAAGGCAAGCGCACCACGTAGAGTACGGGTGCGGTGTGTGCTGTTGAGAAGAGTGTGCACGTGCGGCTGCTGAGAAACAGGAGCGGCGGTCAACGCGGCCGTCGTGCATGCGGAGGCCGGAGCTCGGCAGAGTGTGAGAGGACGGCGGCGAAGAAGAGCCAACGCCATAGTCGCAATTGTGCACGAGGCAAGGGCACTACGTAGAGTACGGGTGAGGTGTGTGCCACTGCAAAGAGTATGCACGAGCGGTTGCTGATAAAGCAGGAGTTGCGGTCAACGTTGCCGACGTGCATGCAGAGGCCAAAGCTCGGCGGAGTGCGAGAGGGCGAAAACAGAGAAGTGCCAGTGCCATAGTTGCAGCTGTGCCATGCACTAGAGCAGTGCACCACGTCAATCACGATTGCAGTGTGTGCAGCTGCAAGGGGTAGTGACTGTTGCTACGGCCTCTATCAAATGCCTTCGTACGTGAGCTGCGTGCGCGGGATCACCCGCCACGTGGATGTGACCCGACGAGGCCTCACGACTGTCGCAAGGAGGAGAAATTCCTCCTGCTCTGATACCAGTAGGTAGCTTTGGTTCCTACGGTGAACAAGCAAGCAAGCGACGAAAGTGACACAATGGATCAGGGGCAAGCTCAGGGAACGTAAAAGTGAATGAGAGAGCAACAAGTGAGTTTGAGCAAGGAGCGAGCGAAGTCCTAAGTGCCAGTTCACCGGGCCACCCATGCAAACCTCTCAACGTGGGGCCCGGACGCCACCCAAGGATCGAACCCTTGTAAGTGCATGCAAGAGCATGTAAGTACATGTAAGTGCGTGTAAGTGCATGTAAGTGCGTGTAAGTGTGTGTAAGTGTGTGTAAGTGCGTGTAAGTGCGTGTAAGTACGTGTAAGTTTGTCTAAGTGAATGTAAGTTTGTGTAAGTGCGTGTAAGTGCATGTAAGTGTGTTTAGGTGTGTGTAAGTGCGTGTAAGTGCGTGTACGTGCATGTAAGTGTGTGTAAGTGCGTGTAAGTGCGTGTAAGTGTGTGTAAGTGCATGTTAGTGCATGTAAGTTTGTGTAAGAGCGTGTCAGTGCATGTAAGTGCGGTTCAAGTTTGTGTAAGTAGGTGTAAGTGTGTGCTTTTATGTGTAAGTATGTGTAAGTTTGTATAAGTGCATGTAAGTGGGTGTAAGTGCGTGTAAGTAAGTACTTGTAAGTGTGTTGCATGTAAGTGTGTGTAAGTGCGTGTAAGTGCAGTTTAAGTTCGTGTAAGTGTGTGTAAGTGTGTGTAAGTGTGTTTAAGTTTGTGCAAGTGTGTGTAAGTGTGCCTAAGTACGTGTAAGTATGTGTAAACACGTATAAGCGCGTGAAAGTTTGTGTAAGTGCGTATAAGTGCGTGTTGGTATGTGTAAGTGCGTGTAAGTATGTGTAAGTGTGTGTAAGTGTGTGTAAGTGCATGCAAGTGCATGTAAGTGTGTGTAAGTGTGTCTAAGTGCGTATAAGTTTGTGTAAGTGTGTGTAAGTACGTGTAAGTGCGTGTAAGTGCATGTAAGTGCATGTAAGTGCATTTACCTGCATGTAAGTGCGTGCAAGTGCGTGTTAGTACGCGTAATACGTGTAAGTCCGTGTAAGTGTGAGTAAGTGTGTGTAAGTACGTGTAAGTACGAGTAAGTGCGTGTAAGTACGTGTAAGTGCGTGTAAGTGCGTGTAAGTGCATGTAAGTGTGTACAAGCACGCCTAAGTACGTGTAAGTGCATGTAAGTACATGCAAGTACGTGTAAGTATGTGTAAGCATGTATAAGTGTGTGTAAGTGCGTGCAAGTGTGTGTGTAAGTGCTTGTAAGTGTGTGTTAGTGCGTGTAAGAGTGTGCAATTGTGTATAAGTATGTGTAAGTACCTGTTAGTGTGTGTAAGTACATGTAAGTACGTGTAAGTGTGTGTAAGTGTGTGTAAGTGCGTGAAGTGCGTGTAAGTGCGTGTAAGTATGTGTAAGTTGGTCTAAGTGAATGTAAGTTTGTATAAGTGCGTGTAAGTGTGTGTAAGTGTGTGTAAGTACGTGTAAGTACGTGTAAGTGCGTGAAAGTATGTGTAAGTATGTGTCACTACGTGTAAGTGTGTGTAAGTGCGTGCAAGTGCGTGTAAGTGTGTGTAAGTACGTGTAAGTGCGTGTAAGTGTGTATAAGTGTGTGTTAGTGCATGTAAGTTTGTGTAAGAGGGTGTAAGTGCGTGTAAGTGCGGTTCAAGATCGTGTAAGTGAGTGTAAGTGCGTATTTTTATGTGTAAGTATGTGTAAGTATGTGTAAGTTCATGTAAGTGCGTGTAATTACATGTAAGTGTGTGTAAGTATGTGCAAGTGTGTGCAAGTGCGTGTAAGTGCGTATAAGTGCGGTTTAAGTTCGTGTAAGTGCGTGTTACTGCGTGTAAGTGCGTGTAAGTATGTGTAAGTGTGTGTAAGTGCGTGTAAGCACGTGTAAGTAAGTGTAACCACGATTAAGTGCGTGTAAGTTCGTGTAAGTGCGTGTTAGTGTGTGTAAGTGGGTGTAAGTACGTATCAGTACGTGTAAGTATGTGTAAGTGCAAGTATGTGTGTGTAAGTACGTGTAAGTGCATGTAAGCACGTGTAAGTGTGTGTAAGTACGTGTAAGGGTGTGTAAGTGGGTGTAAGTGCTTGTAAGTACAAGTAAGTGTGTCGAAGTACATGTAAGTGAGTGTAAGTGTGTGTAAGTATATCTAAGTGCGTATAAGTGTGTCTAAGTGCATGTAGGTGCGTGTACGTGCGTTTAAGTACGTGTAAGTTCGTATAAGTGCGTATAATTGCATGTAATTATGTGTAATTGTTTGCAATTGCGTGTAAGTGCGTGCAAGTGTGTGCAAGTGTGTTCAAGTGCATGCAAATGCGTGTAAGTGTTGGTTTTTGCTCTCATTGTGCTCTGTTGTGTCCTCCCAGGTTGTGTACATCGGCGTGCAGATGACTGACGGCGAGACTCGACGCTGATGGAGTGTCGTCCGGTGGAGCCGACGCACGCTGAGGTCTTCTCGCAGTTCGTTGGAGCCTCCTCTCTCCGGCGACGTGTTCAGCTCCATCGGCAGGCCTCCTCGGCGGTCGTGCTCCCGGCGGTCACGGCCACCGCAGTTGCTGTCCGCATGCGTCCAGCACGTCCTATCGCGTCTGCATCGTCATGCGCTGCCTAGGGTCCTTGTTGCATGTTGCATGGCCATGTTCGGCATCATAAACCATCGTAGGCACTGCTTGGGTTCAGGCCGCCATAACTCCTTGCTACTATTTTTCTAGCTGAGTCTGACCGCACGGCTGCGTTCGCAGCGTTGATGTTATGGTATGGTCCAGTTTTCAGGCAAAACGGACGACGCCCGGGTTTTGGGCTGTCGGCCATCTGGCAGGCCTCACCGAGAAAACCTGCCAGCCTGAAAATAGGTAATTTCTGATTGGCTGGTGAACTAAGTAACAAGCTCTACAGAGCTGGGGGGGAGGCTAGTTCTTGGAGGGGTCTCTCATTGTGTCTCATTGTTCATTCCTAATCAGTCTTTTCCAGTTTTCAGCTGCTTTCTGGCGCTAACACTGGCGCGCGCACTTCTAAGTAACAAACCCAGAGCCTCCAGACTTAGGCTCTAGAGCAGCAGACTGAGGGGGCAGCAGACTTAAGCAACGAGCGTGGAAGCCCGCACTCTGCATCAACAACGCATGCTGCCCCAACCTGCCGCTTAGATTTCTAGCTTGGTATCAGAGCCAGAGCGTAGCAGCAGCAGCAGAAGACTGGCGTACAGGTGCCAGACAACGCCGGCGGATCTCCATACGCGCCAGTGCAGGGGAAATGCTGCCGGATTTTTCCCGGCAGCATTAACCAGCCTGGTNGCGCTAACACTGGCGCGCGCACTTCTGAGTAACAAACCCAGAGCTTCCAGACTTAGGCTCTAGAGCAGCAGACTGAGGGGGCAGCAGACTTAAGCAACGAGCGTGGAAGCCCGCACGCTGCATCAACAACGCATGCTGCCCCAACCTGCCGCTTAGATTTCTAGCTTGGTATCAGAGCCAGAGCGTAGCAGCAGCAGCAGAAGACTGGCGTACAGGTGCCAGACAACGCCGGCGGATCTCCATACGCGCCAGTGCAGGGGAAATGCTGCCGGATTTTTCCCGGCAGCATTAACCAGCCTGGTGGAGACGTCAGAATTTTTCCCACGGCCACTGGGCCAGAGGAAATTCTGCCGGATTTTTTCCGGCAGCACTAACCCCCACGCTGGACGCGAGGAGGTGAGCGACCAGCCACGTCAGGCGCTTGTTGGCGATGACGCACGCGGCGACGTCCTCCAGGTGTGACTGACAGCAGCAGCTAGCAGCAGCAGCTTGCAGTAGCACACAGCAGCAGCTAGCAGCAGCAGCAGCAACAGCTCCCTACAGCAGCAACAGCAAGCGAGCAGCAACAGCAAGCAGCAGCGTGCAGCAGCAACAGCAGCCGCAACAGCGAGCCACAGCAGCAGCAGCAGCTGCCCGGAGCGGCTGCTGCTGCTCGCAGCCCGCAGCGAGCAGCAGCTCGATGCTGCTAGCGAGCAGCAGCCCGCTGCTCGCTGCCAGCGAGCACCAGCCCGCTGCTCGCTGCCAGCGAGCAGCAACCGGCTGCTCGCTGCCAGCAAGCACCAGCCCACTGCTCGCTGTCAGCGAGCAGCAGCCCGCTGCTCGCTGCCAGCCAGCAACTGCCCGCTGGGACAGAGAAAACCGGAAAAAAAGGGGAAGAGAAAAAAAAATCCCCCAACCCCGCAGCATGTAGCAGCAGTCCGCAGCAATAGCGAGCTACAGCTGCAGCAGCATGCACCAGCGTGCAGCAGCAGCAGCGTGCAGCAGCGTGCAGCAGCAGTAGCGTGTAGCAGCAGCGTGCAGTAGCAGCAGCTGCGTGCAGCAGCATGCAGCAGCAGCAGCAGCAGCACCGGCAGTAGCAGCAGCACCAGTAGCAGCAGCAGCAGTAGCGGCAGCAGTACCAGCAACAGCGGCAGCAACTGCAGCAGCTGTAGCAGCAGCAGCAGCAGCGGCAGCAACTGTAGCAGCAGTAGTAGCAACTACAGCGGCTGCAGCAGCAACAACTGCTGACGTCAGTACCTCTCTGCTGACGTCACTACTGGCGTCATAACTGACGTCATTGCTGACGTCATCAACAAAAAAACACAGGAAACCAAAAGGGGGACAACAGCAGCACTGACACTCAGTAGTCTTTGCTGACGACAGCTATACGCGGCTGACATCACTGCTGACATCAGCAGCATAAACAAAAAGAAAAAAATCGAAGGGACACATGCCCACGGCTGATAGTCCTATTCAGGAGGGGTCCTCCTCCGTTGGAGGGACCCCTACCTCCCCTTTCTTGTAGCGCCTGCAGCAGTAGCAGCACCAGCCGCAGTAGCAGCAGCCGCCGCCACAGCAGCAGCAGCAGCAGCAATACCAACCGCAGCAGCAGCAGCCGCTGCCGCCACAGCTGCAGTAGCAGTAGCAGCAACGGCAGCAGCAGCAACCATAGCAGCAGCAGCCGCAGTAGCAGCGGCAGCAGCAGTAGCGGCAGCAGCCGCTGCAGCAGTAGTAATCGCCGCAGCAGCAGCAGCGGTAGCATCAGCACCAGCAGCAGCACCAGCAGCAGTGGCAGCAGCAGTAGTAGCAGTAGTAGCAGTAGCAACAGCAGCAACAGCAGCAGAAGCAGCAGCAAAAACAGCACCAGCAGCACCAGCAGCAGCCGCAGTAGCTGCCGCTGCCCCAACGGCAACAGCAACAGTAGCCCACTGGTATCGTTGGCGGCAATCCTGACCCCCTCGTTGCTCCTCTGCAGCAGCTCGCTGCCTTGACGCAGCAGCTTGCAGCGCTCCAGCCAGTAGCCTCCTAGTCTCCCACCAGTGTGCCACCGTCGTTCCTCCCTCCAGGGCATGCCAGTCCAGCCATGTCTGCTGCCACATACTACCTGGCACAGGAGCAGACTTAGCGCCAGCGACAGACAGTGACCTCCGTCCTTGGCCCCACTCTGGGTGCCGGCCGCAGGCAGAAAGACTTTGAGACGCCGCCGCCGCCGCTTCAAGCCGGCGAGCAGTTCCGGAGCTGGGAGCTCAGCTTCCAGATCTGGGCGCAAGGGGAGGGGTTGTGGGCATATTACACCCTCCCTTAGGACCCCACCCAGGCCGACCAGCTGTATGACGCTGGTCGCGCTGTTCGGGCCCTTGTCCCAGTCGCCCCCCCGGCTTCCCGCCTGGCCCTAGAGCCTTTCCTCGGCGACTTCATCGCTGGCGACACTCCAGACTCTGCAGCCGCCTGGCACGTCCTCACCAGGCCCCATTGCCTGTCCAGTGATGCTAAGCTCAGCTGTCTGCTCCGGGAGTTCAACTCCCTGCACATGGAAGAGACCAAGACAATCACTGCCTACTGGCAGCGGGCAGAGGACATCCTTCGTCGTCTCGGCACATCTGCTCCACCTCCTCTGTCCACGCTTCTCACCATCAAGCGCGGCGCCACCAGCGCGTACGCAGACGTCTTCGTCCATTACCCCCAGGACGTCCTTTCCACCATGGCAGCCCAGGGCACCCTCATGCCCTGGGCGTACGAGTTTTTCCTCCGCATTGAGGAAGCTCGCCAGGAGTCCCAGCTCCATCGCATGGAGGCTCTTGCATCCCTTGCCGTCGCCTCCCCTGCCGTTGCCTCCGTGGCCGTCGCCTCCCCCGCCACAGCTACCTCCTCGTCTTCGGGAAAGAAGAAGAAGCGCCGGAACAAGAAAGGTAAGGGTCCATCGCAGCAGCAGCAACAACAGCCGTCGACCGGGTCCGGCGGTAGTGGCTCGGTCTGCCACAACTTTGGCCAGCCCGGGCATGGGTGGTACACATGCCCTTTCCCGACGGACGAGGCGCGCGTCATCGCCACCCTGCGTCGGCAGCGAGAGCGACGTCTCCCCTCTGCCGCCGTTACTACTGCTAGCCTTGACACTCCGACCTCGTCTAGCAGCTCTGCCACTCCGACAGCTCCGCCGGTCCCGTAGACACTCGCGCCGCAGCAGTACTACTCATAGCCATCGGCGCTTCCGCTTCCTTCGCCGGCTCCGTCCTCCTCCTACTCGGGCTCCGGCGCCGTCACTCCGCACTCCGCCTACACTCCCGGGCCTTCCTCCCGTGAGCATCAATTGGAGCAGTACATCGCGCTCTAGCTTGGCCTGCCTCGCCCTCCTCCCTAGGGAAGTGTGAGTTGCGTCACCTCCTGCTTTCCTGCCCAGCCCTGCATGACTGAGACTGAGCTGCAGTCCTGCCTTGTTTCTTTGTCTGTCTCGGCATCTCCCGTAGTATCCTCCACCCCCTTCCTTGACGACATTGCATGGCTTGACGATTGGCAGTCTCGTTTTGCGCCCCCTTCCACCGTGTCCACGTCCCTTGCTTGTTGCCATGTGACCCTTAGCGATCTGGCGATCCCTGTCCAGGACCTTGCTGAGACCTGGATCATCGACTCCGGGGCCACGTATCACATGATGGCCTCTCGCGAGGCCTTCAGTATGCTCGGTCCTGTAGGCGATGTCTTCGGTGTCCGGACAAACTCCGGACAAGTGTTGCCGGTCCGTGGTGTTGGCATCGTTCGTTTCCGTGGTCCTGCCAGTGACGTCTTTCTGACCGATGTCTTCTTCATCCCTGGTCTCGAGCTCAGCCTCCTGTCTGTGACTGCCCTTGACTGCATGAGCATGGACGTTGTACACTCGCGTGGTGTTGGCACTGTGTCGTTGCGTCCGTCTGGACTTGTCATACTGCACGCCACCGCCCGTGGCAACCTGTGGCATGTTCCTCCCCTCTCTTCTTCCTCTCCCGTCTCTTCCCCGTCGGCCGCCACAGGCCATGTGTTTGTCACCAGTACGCTTTCTCTTCAGTACACCCGCCTCTTGCATCGCCGCCTTTGCCACGTTCACTCAGCCGCCGTAGAGAGCATGCGCCGCACCCAGCCGGCCAAGGGCCTTGACCCGGAGACTTTCCCTCTCCCGTGCCCCACTGAGTGCATTGACTGCGCTCAGGGGAAGATGCACCGGTCCACGTACCCCTTGTCTTCCTCCCGTGCGTCCGCCCCTCTCGACCTTGTCCACTCGGACGTCATGGGCCCTCTCCCCACCGCGTCCGTCGGTGAGCATGGCCGATATGTCCTCACCCTTACAGACGACTATTCTCGCTACCGCTGGGTCTTCTGCCTCCGGCAAAAGAGCGATGTCGCCCGCGCCATGCAGGACTGGCTTGTCCTCGCGGAGGGCGAGTGTTGCCGCCCTCTTCGCCGCTTTCCCTCCGATCGCAGTGGGGAGTACATGGGTGCGGCCACGACCTTTCTCGCCTCCCCTGGGATCCACCATGAGACGTCTGCGCCCTACACACCCGCCCAGAACGGCATCTCCGAGCGGTGGAACCGTACCATGGCTGACGCCGTCCGCACCATGCGGGTCGAGTCCGGTCTTTCCGATGGCTTCTGTTTTGAAGCCATGGCCTACATGACCTGGGTCTGGAACCGATTCCCCATGGTCCCCTTCCCCGTTTGTCCACGCCCTACCAGCACTGGTGCGGTCGGCACGCTGATCTCCGCCCGGCTCGCGTCTGGGGCTGCGTAGCCATTGTGTGGCTGCCCGCCGCACAGTAGGGTGGCAAGCTCGCCCCCCGCGAACGCCCCTGCACCTTCCTCGGCGTGTCTCGTCAGTCCAAGGCTTGGCGCTTCTGGGACACGTCCCGGCATTGCCTCGTCGAGTCGCGCGATGCCCTCTTCTTCGAGGAGCTCTTTCCCCGCGACCTCATTCACTCCGGCTTGTCCGTGTCCCTTCTGTCGCATGGGGGAGTGGTAAGTCCGTCCTCCGTCTTGTCGCTTCCGGGTGACACAGCACTCCGTCCCTCTGAGCCAGCGGCCCTAGTCGCGTCCGTTGGTCCCTTGGGGCCAGCAGTCCCCGCCGCGTCCGCTGACCCCTCCGGACCAGCAGTCCCGGTCGCGTCCGCTGGCCCCTCGGGGCCAGCAGTCCCCGCCGCGTCCGCTGGCCCCTCCGGACCAGCAGTCCCCGCCGCGTCCGCTAGCCCCTCCGGACTAGTAGCCCCGGTCGTGTCCGCTGGCCCCTCCGGGCCAGCAGCCCCAGTCGCGTCCGCTGGCCCCTCGGGGCCAGCAGTCCCCGCCGCGTCCGCTGGCCCCTCCGGACCAGCAGTACCGGTCGCGTCCGTTGGCCCCTCCGGGCCAGCAGCCCCAGTCGCGTCCGCTGGCCCCTCGGGGCCAGTAGTCCCCGTCGCGTCCGCTGGCCCCTCCGGACCAGCAGTCCCGGTCACGTCCGTTGGCCCCTCAGGGCCAGCAGTCCCCGCCGCGTCCGCTGGCCCCTCCGGACCAGCAATCCCGGTCGCGTTCGCTGGCCCCTCCGTGCCAGCAGCCCGAGTCGCCTCCGCTGGCCCCTCCGGGCCAGCAGCGCCTGTTGCGTCCGCTGGCTCCTCCGGGCCAATAGCCCCGTCCGCCTCCGTTGGCCCGTCGAACTTAGTGCCATCTCCTGCCCGATCGCGGTACACACGTTGCCCAGGCGGCAGCCTCCAACCTCGGCCGACAGTTAGCGCGCAGATCGTCGCACCGCGTCCTGTGGCGCCTCGACCCCCTGTGGCTCCACGTGTCTCCTCCATTCCCACGGTCGTGAGTGGGGACCCTGGCACTAAGGCTCTCGGCCTCACCACCTCGGCCATCAACTCCAACCTTCACCCAGGCTCTGCACTGGGCTACGCCATGCTTCATCACGAGCATCGGCATGCTGTCATGGCTGCACTCGCCCACATCCCACCTGGAGCTCGTGATGCACACGCCCTCTCAGTCCGGTCCACAGCACGCCTGGAGGACCCTGCCACCCTACACGAGGCTCGAGCCTCTCCTGAGGCCGCACATTGGCATGCTGTCTGTGCCGAGGAGCTCGCTGCTATCCAGCAGCACCACGTGTATGACCTCGTCGACCTCCCTCCAGATCGGAAGGCCATTGGCGCCAAGTGGGTCTTGAGGCGCAAGTGGAAGCCTGACGGGTCCTTGGACAAGTACAAGGCCCGCCTCACAGCCAAGGGGTTTGCTCAGGTCCCTGGGGTTGACTACGACCAGATCTTTGCCCCAGTTGGTCGGTTCTCCACTAGCCGGGCGCTCTTCAGCCTGGTTGCCCAGCATGGGTGGGAGCTGCATCAGATGGACGTAAGCAACGCGTTCCTCTATGGCTCATTGGAAGGTGAGGAGCTCTACATGGTGCAGCCCCCAGGCTACGACGACGGTACTGGGAGAGTCTGGCGGCTGCAGAAGGCCCTCTATGGCCTGAAGCAGTCGCCTCGGTGCTGAAACCAGGAGATCAGCAGCACACTTCTCCGTGGCGGCCTCCAGCGTAGCACCGCTGACCCCGCACTGTTTCTCAGCCCGCGAAGTCAGACCTTCGCCGCAGTTCTGGTATACGTTGACGATCTCCTCATCGCGTCGCCAGACACGGCCACCATCCAGCGTGTCAAGGACTTGCTGCACGCCGCCTACCAGATGAAGGATCTCGGGTCCACCCGAGTCTTCCTTGGCATGGAGCTCGAGCACGATCGCTCCCAGGGCATCCTACACGTCCACCAGGCTGCCTATGTACAGACCTTGTCTGCTCGCTTCGCCGAGGACCTGCCCCTCGTGTCCAACGCATCTTCACCTATATCACCCGATGGCCAGGTGAAGCTGAAGAGTCCTGACCCAGCTGTTGTGGGGGAGCCAGTTGATGTGACCACGTATCTGCCGATCATCGGGTTACTGATGTTCCTGGCGACGACAACGCGTCCAGACATCGCGTTCGCCGTCAACCTCCTGGCCCAGTTCTCTCGGGAGCTGCATCACCTCCACTACGAGGCCGCGATCTGAGTGATGCGCTATGTCGTCTCGACCCCTCGGCGAGGTCTCATGTTCCACCGCCAGTCATCCGTCGTCGTAGTGGGCTACACCGACAGTGACTGGGCCGGCAGTCCAGACGGCAAGAGTCGCATAGGCTGGATCTTTCTGAACGGCGGCACAGCTGTGTCTTGGCGTAATGATATCCAGGGGTGCATTGCACATAGCACTGCTGAGGCTGAGTACGTGGCACCTGGCTCAGGCACGTGTGAGAGTGTGTGGTTGCGTTGTCTGTTGTTCGAGTTGCGTCAGTCTGTCGCATCCATCACCTTGCATTGTGACAATGAGAGTGCCATGGCCATTGCCGACAATGACGGTGTGCATCACACTCGCACAAAGCACATCAATGTTGAGTATCACTATGTGCGTTCGTTGTTGTACGACGGCAGCATCTGTATCGTGTGGGTTGAGACAACACGGCAACTGGCTGACTTCCTAACCAAGGTACTGAAGCGGGACTCGTTCAAGAAGGCTGTGAGTTCAGTCGGCGTGCGTCCGTGATTTGCTCTCTTGGTCTCTACCTGCACCTCTGCGTGCCCTGGGGGAGTCTGGATGTTGACCGTGTCTCTGCCCGCCCATGTGCACTACGCCTGTGAGTCATGGGGGAGTGTTGGTTTTTGCTCTCATTGTGCTCTGTTGTGTCCTCCCGGCTTGTGTACATCGGCGTGCAGATGACTGACGGNCACGGCAGCTGGCTGACTTCCTGACCAAGGCACTGAAGCGGGACTCGTTCAAGAAGGCTGTGAGTTCAGTCGGCGTGCGTCCGTGATTTGCTCTCTTGGTCTCTACCTGCACCTCTGCGTGCCCTGGGGGAGTCTGGATGTTGACCGTGTCTCTGCCCGCCCATGTGCACTACGCCTGTGAGTCATGGGGGAGTGTTGGTTTTTGCTCTCATTGTGCTCTGTTGTGTCCTCCCGGCTTGTGTACATCGGCGTGCAGATGACTGACGGTGAGACTCGACGCTGATGGAGTGACGTCCGGTGGAGCCGACGCACGCTGAGGTCTTCCCGCAGTTCGCTGGAGCCTCCTCTCTCCGGCGACGTGTTCAGCTCCATCGGCAGGCCTCCTCGGCGGTCGCGCTGCCGGTGGTCACGGCCACCGCAGTTGCTGTGCGCATGCGTCCAGCGCGTCCTATCGCGTCTGCATCGTCAGGCGCTGCCTAGGGTCCTTGTTGCATGTTGCATGGCCCTGTTCCGCATCATAAACCATCGTAGGCACTACTTGGGTTCAGGCCGCCATAACTCCTCGCTGCTATTTTTCTAGCTGATTCTGACCGCACGGCTGCATTTGCAGTGTCGATATCATGGTATGGTCCAGTTTTCAGGCAAAACGGACGACGCCAGGGTTTCGGGCTGTCGGCCGTCTGGCAGGCCTCACCGAGAAAACCTGCCAGCCTGAAAATAGGTAATTTCTGATTGGCTGGTGAATTGAGTAACAAGCTCTACAGAGCTGGGGGGGAGGCTAGTTCTTGGAGGGGTCTCCCATTGTGTCTCATTGTTCATTCCTAATCAGTCTTTTCCCGTTTTCAGCTGCTTTCTGGCGCTAACACTGGCGCGCGCACTTCTGAGTAACAACCTAGAGCTTCCAGACTTAGGCTCTAGAGCAGCAGGCTGAGGGGGCAGCAGACTTAAGCAATGAGCGTGGAAGCCCGCACGCTGCATCAACAACGCATGCTGCCCCAACCTGCCACTTAGATTTCTAGGTGTAAGTGCGTGTAAGTGTATGTAAGTGTGTGTGTAAGTGTGTGGAAGTGTGTGGAAGTGTGTGTAAGTGGGTGTAAGCGATTGTAAGTGCAAGTAAGTACATGTAACTTTGTTTAAGTGCGTGTAAGTGCGTGTAAGTGTGCGTAAGTGTGTGTAAGTGCGTGTAAGTGTGTGTAAGTGTGTGCAAGTGCGTGCAAGTACGTGTAAGTGCGTGTAAGTACGTATAATTTTGTCTAGGTGAGTGTAAGTTCGTGTAAGTGTGTGTAAGTGGGTGTAAGTGCTTGTATGTACAAGTTAGTACATGTAAGTACGTGTAAGTTCGTTTAAGTGCGTGTAAGTGTGTGTAAATGTGAGTAAGTGCGTGTATGTGTGTGTAAGTACGTGTAAGTATGTGTAAGTTCGTGTAAGTGCGTGTAAGTGCCTGTAAGTGCGTGTAGGTGTGTGTAAGTGCGTGTAAGTCCGTGTAATTCCGTGTAACTGCGTGTCATTGTTTGTAATTGTGTGTAAGTGCATGTAAGTACGTGCAAGTGCGTGCAAGTGCATGCAAGTTCATGTAAGTGCACATAAGTGTGTGTATGTGAGTGTAAGTTTGTGTAAGTGCCTGTAAGTGTGTGTAAGTGCGTTCAAGTGCGTGTTAATTCGTGTAAGTGCATGTACGTGCGTGTAAATGCGTATAAGTGCGTGTAAGTACGTGTGGGTTTGTGTAAGTACGTGTAAATTTGTGTAAGTGTGTGTAAGTGTGTGCAAGTGCGTGTAAGTGCGTGTAAGTACGTGTAAGTACATGTAAGTGTGTGTAAGTGCGTGTAGGTGCGTGTAAGTGCGTATAAGTACGTGTAAGTGTGTGCAAGTGCATGCAAGTGCGTGCAAATGCGTGCAAGTGCGTGTAAGTGCATGTAAGTGTGTGTAGGTGTGTGTAAGTGCGTGTATGTGTGTGTAAGTACGTGTAAGTACGTGTTAGTACCTGTAAGTTTGTGTAAATGTGTGTGAGCATGTGTAAGTGCGTGTAAGTGCGTGTAAGTGCGTGTAAGTACGTGTAAGTGCGTGTAAGTGCGTGGAAGTATGTGTAAGTGTGTGTAAGTGGGTATAAGTATGTGTAAGTACGTGTAAGTACAAGTAAGTAAGGGTAAGTGCGTGCTCGAGCTCTAGGCGGTTTCTCACACGCCTGTACAAACCGGACGTGTGGTCCCGAGGGATGAGCAACCCGGATGACTACGCTAGAGCATGCAAGTATGTGTTGTGCTTTGTGCCGTTCCTGTACAGTTTACTGTGACCACTCGGCCATGTCCATACTCGTGCACATCCCTGAGGCAGGCGGCCCTGGTGACACCGGCGCGACGACAGGCGGTGGACTACCCGCTTGGAACTGACCGACCACTGTTCCAGAGCCCCAGATGCCACCGGGACTCTCTGTTGTGTCTTCTACGTCTTGCAGGCGTCTTTCGGCGGACTGGCCATGAGGCCTATTTGCATGTTTTCGCATTTTGTGCTCATTTTCAGTCGATGGATGCATGCATGTGACCAGTCTTAGCGTCCGTCTTTTGATTTTGCACGTCTAGGTTCAGACGGCGTAGCATTCTGACATGTGTGCGCAGAGTTACGGCCAAAACAGTGGTTTTGGGCCGGTTTTAGGACAGCTCTTGGACTGCCGCGTGCGACACCCGCCGTGCGCCGCGGCAGGTATTTATGCCTTGGACCTGTCATTTGTCATCTCTCTCTGCATATGCTATATTGAAGCATTCTGACACT